>VONZ01000924.1:110000-277420 GCA_012976165.1 Labeo catla | reverse complement strand
GTTGGATGTAAAGACACAGTGGATTCATTTGTTTTTGAAGGAAATGCGCCCTCGATCTACCTAAACGCGCTTAAGTTTGCACAAATCATTTGCGATGCAGGTTCACCTACAGAAGTAGTGAGTATAAGGGTTTACGATACTTTGAATATTGCCTTTCATAATAATGTGTTAGTTAGCAAGTTTTGCGGCTAAATGCAGCTGAAGTAAATAGTATAGCACGTCACTCCATAGAAGAGAGGGGCGGGCTGAGCAGAGCTCATTAGCATTTAAAGAGACATGCAACCAAATGGGTTGCTGTGTGCAGAGCTGATTTTGACAGGGTAAAAAGTAGGGATGCACCGATACCGATACTGAGCTCCTGTACTCGTACTCGTACTCGTTAAAATGCCCCGATACCAAACGCCGATACCACATCGTGTGACAAGTGCGTATGCAGGCAAAGAAACACCGACAACAAAACAACAGATAGCAGAATAGAGTCATTAGAGATTAAGAAAGATGTCTACGAAGTATATGTATGCAAATAATATAATGTTAAACATTTAGTATTAAGATTGTATAACTGGTGCGCGTCAGCTGATAGGCAAAGCAGCAGATTGGATTGAGCGCGCGGCGGCCAAGATGTGCGGGCTTGTCGAGTTAATATCCCGCCTTGACATCACTGGAAAGTTTGTAGTTCGGTGAGATATGTCAAAAACAACTTAAGTAAATCAATGCACAAGTTATTTAACGGTATAGAGAGAGAGAGTGAGCGAGAGAGAAAGCGCGAGACAGAGAAAGAGAGAGAGCGCGCGCTGTTGCGTGATCTTCATTGATGTTCGCATATTTAGCACAGGCATCTTCTGGATTAAAACAAATTCGTAAGTATAAAAAAAATTATAGGGGCATTCGCTATAAACATCATTTATTTTCAACCTTAAGCATACACGACTGTCCGGCGAAAGTGAAACTATAGCAGCCTGTGTGAAATGCGACAGGCAGTACTGTACTTGCGCATGTTTTGCTTGCACGAGTGTTTCTGCATTATTTGAGTCGCTTTGGATTATAGCCCAAACAGCAGCATATTTCAGATGAAAATACGCTACTTATATTGCTGAAAATATCAGAGTTAGGAGATGAGTGGTTCGCGTGATTACAGTACTGATCCGCTGCAATGGAGCAGTTTAATGCTATTAAATTGAAGATGATGTACCATACAGCAAGAAAAAAAAACAGTGAAAGTAACAAAACATATTTTAATGGGCATAATTAAGTGTAAAATAACTAAAGGATATATAGTCAACCCAAAAAATATTCAGACAGCAGATATACACCATCTTTTGATCATTTTTGATATATATATATATATATATATATATATATATATATATATATATATATATATATATATGTATATATATACACAGTTTAGACACAGTTTATGATAATGTGATCTAAATAAATTTTGGTTTGACTGTATCTATTTGATAAATTAAGTTGACCAACTAACATTATACATATTCTTTTAGTTTCTGTACCCCATATTGTACAAATCTACCGGTAAATTTTAAAATATCGGTACTCGGAATCGGCAAGTACCAAAAATAAAAGTATCGGTATCGGGTGAGTACTGGAAAAAGTGGTATCGGTGCATCCCTAGTAAAAAGGGTGTTTTTTACACTACCATTGAGAAATTACAAAATATGTTATAGACTTTTAATTAAAACCGTAAAGAATCTTATCAACTTGTGGAAAATGGGCATCCGATGACCCCTTTAAAACAGATACTGAATGAAAAATAAAATGAAACTTATTACAAAAAAAAACAAAAACACAATGAACCACACATTCAAAATGGAATAAAAATATTAACATTAAATATTAATTATACATTGATCCGTTTCCATGCTGATAGCTTTTCTGGGTTGCAGCAGAAGTATTGTTTTTTATTAGAGTGTTATCCACCTTATTTTTTCCATAAGAGCCATTTTTCCCATTTTTAAATTAAATGTGTCTGGCTTCTGGTCTCATCCACTTCCAGCTGTTTTTAGCGGTACAAAACAGCTCATTTTCTTGCTTGATACTGCAAACTGGTGTGTCTTACCATATTATTTTAATGTGTTATCTTAATCTTGAGCACAATGGTTTGTAGTGCAAACAGTTTTACCGTTTACTGCACTTCGTTATTCTTCTCTTAAATTTCCCTACAGCGGCTTATGAACCAGAAGTCTAACACATTAGCAGAAAACAGCTTACTTCTGCATTGAAAAACAAGGTGGATAGAGGTCGACTGACAGTGGATTTTTACTGACTCTGCTAGGTTGGACCATACTGTCTGATAGTTTATTAACTAATGTTAACATGCAACTTTAAAGTGTAAATATCCATTAGTAATTGTTGAAACTAACACACTACAGGTCAAATGATTGATTGGTTATATTGATTAATCAGCACTGATAGTTGATGACTGGAACTACCAATTATCTGCAAAAACAATACTTCTACAGCAACCCAGAAAAAATATCATTATGGATTTTGCCAATAACCGACAGTTCCAGGAATCAACTATCAGTGCCGATTAATCGGCATAACCAATCAGTCAGTCAGTCAGCCTTTAGTTTGTATGCTTATTTATTGCTATATAGTCAAAATCAATTTAACTAAACAATATACAATTGTGCGCAGAAAGAATAAAATCATACAAATTATGTACTATGGATCGTAATGAGGATGAGTAAATAATTACAATTCTCATTTTTGGGTGAACTATTATGAAAAACACAGATTTGAGAGAAAAAAAATAGGTTTTAGACATTTTTGATTACTACTGAACGTGAAGTATGTTAGTCAGGAGTGAGATAGTTCACCAAAAAAATACAACTGAATTGAGAGCAAAAAAGGAAGTCATATGGATTGGATTTGGAACCACATATGGGTGAGTAAATAATTAATCCCATAATTTTAACTTTTGGTGAACTATCATTCCTTCAAAGGAGAGAAATGAAATCAAAACCAGCACATTTACCAGTTTTCCTCTGTCGTCTGTTGAGCAGTTCGTTGAGTGCACTCCGAAATCGTTTGGCTTCCTCTTCACTGGCAAAGTTGAGGCCCATCTGACAAGACTAAAGCGCAAAACACACCATATGACCAAAAAAGCCAGATCACATCCTCACTAATGCTAAAAGCGGTTTTACAAGAACGACAAGAAAGTGACTAGCCAAACAAACTTTTTGACAGAACGTCTCCGGTTAGTATCTATTTGCTTTCTTCATGGTCAACAATGTGAAATACTAAAGGAAAAAAAACTCACATCTCCTGCGAAGGTAATGAAGTAGGCTCTCGAACTACTGATCGTGAAATTATTGTAGAGCTCCTGCTCAAACTTTGTTTTTCCATCCTGCAAAAATGAGAGAAAAAATATTTTAATAAGCTAGGTCTCAGATCTGATATCTTCGCAGTTTATTTGATCTCAGAGAGCTCACCTTGATATCAAAGACACGGATAAAATAAGACCTCTGAGGGTTGTCTTTCACCAAACACGCCACACCGCAGCACCTCTTGATCCAGGACGAGCCCCTGTCCGCCCCGTACACCTGGACCACTGCTGAGCACAAGGTCTGCAAATAGATAAACAATCAAGAACTTAATGAAACAAACAACCTACACAATTATCAATCATCCTAAAATGAAGAGAAAACATTGTTTTTCTGTAATTCATTAAAGGACTAGCTAACTTCCAGAATAGGACTTTCCTTACAATTTACTCACATCCCAAGATGTCATGTATTTCTTTCTTTAGTCGAAAAGAAATTAAAGTTTTTGAGGAAAACATTTCAGGATTTTTCTCCATATACCACTTACTTTTCTTTTTAGGAGCACTTGTGCTCCTAACTTAAAAAATTTAGTAGCACAGTCAAAATTTTAGGAGCACCTTCTAATCAATAATCAAAAAATCTGATCAAAAATTAGCTTTCCCATTACGAGGCGATATTTGACTCCTTAAAATTATTTAAAGGACAATTTTGTTTTTACCTTTGTAATGGCATTTTTCTAACTTTATTTAAAGGTATGTCATCTTTCGTGTCCTTTCAAAAAATTATACTTTATAAGCTTTTTAAAAATTCTAAGTAAAACAACAGAATAAGAAGAAGAAGAAGAAGAAGAAGAAGTTACCAATCAAAAGAAATCAGTATTAACAAAATTAATTTGTACTACAGAGGTGGCACAGAAGAACACAAAAGTGGCTTGTAGGTACATTTTCATGTTCAATGTGGCTCAGAGGTGGCATGAGTGCAGTCAAATTTATAAATTCATGTTGAGATTAATGTTTTAAATATAAAATTTTGAATATAGAAATATTAAATGATTTAAAAATAACTGAACTAAAACTGTCAGTAGGAGGCGGCAAGTCACTGATTTAATTACTGAATCATTCATTCATTTGATTCGTTCAAACGGCTGATTCATTCAGGAATAAAGCAAGTGACTGTCTTTATGAACGAGAAATTGAATCATCTAGATTCATTTAAAAACGCACGTTCATTCATAAACGAAACGCTGTGTTTGAACGGAGATGCGCAGTGGCTTAGGTGTGACTTGTTTTAAAGTATTTTTGATGACGAAATACAGCAAAATCAGGCAATAGTGTGATAGTCTGACAATGTAAGTAATTTAATATTAACTTCTTGTTTATTTAACTGTTGTATTAAATCAATATCTCATTTACAAACTCCCTTAAAAATCATTAAAAGCTGTCACTCATTTTAGTTCATCGCAATCTCACAAAGTTCCCTTATAATCAACTAAACTCTCTACACTGCACAATCAATCTCTTATTTACACTCTCTCTACACTTAGTTTATGAAAGGATTCATGAGATATGTCTGTGATACATTACTCAACGCTGCAAAAACACGTAGAAACCTTTGAGGCTCCCCTCAGTGCAAACACAAATATGCTGATTGGGTCAGTCCCACTGGTGCTCCTAAATATATTTTCGTAGTCTCACACAGTTGTTGTTTGCACATTTGCTTTGTAAACACTGGGTCAGTACTTCCACCACTGTCATGCATGACCTTTCCAACGTGACTACGTAATGCATGAAGTTGGGCTAGTGCAAGATGAGCATTTGTGTTTGTTTTTTTTTTTTGTTTTTTTTTTAGAAAATTTGTGATCGTTTCACTAGATAAGACCCTTATTTAGGGCCCTTTGATTTTTCATGATGCGGAAAACGTGGAAAGAATCATGGAATCCAGTCATAAAAACGGAATTTACTAAATAACGCGGAATGTCACGGAATTTGTCAAAGTTTGAATTAATTAATCAAAAGTAGGTCACTACACTTAAATCAAACCACAATTTGGACTAGTATCTATAAATATTACGCTGCAAAAATACCATTTAACCATTCTGCGTGTCTCCGTTTTAATGAATGGAGCAGACGAGCGGTTTTGTTTACTACACGTACTAAAGCGTGTGTGACGCTCGCTGTGATTTCAGCGTCTGTAATCTCACTAAACGAGGACATAAATACATGAACAATATCTGCTGAGAGTCACTTCATGAGCATTTGACCATTCCAGGAAGGAAACCTAGCATTATATCATACACACACAGAAATGTAAAGGTAGACCTGGCAAACAAAAATAGTGTCAGATATATATTACTACTATTACTACTACTACTAAAATGAAACAAACAGTATTTTTTTAGGGTATAATCACACAACATTTCTTCCATGTTTTAATTTTAATAGTAAATTCCCCTTTGTTTGCCAAAAAAAAAAAAGTTTGCTTAATTTTCAACAATTAAAAGATAAATTAAATTAATGTTTTATGCCTTCATTTGATAACCAGAACATTTTAAACAACACAGAATGAGGGTAAAAACTTTCATAAGGCTATTTTAAGAATAAATTTGAATAAATTAAGTATGCATTCAAATAATTAGACATGCTAAAACACAGAATTTGGTAACAATAAAACATGTGAGAAAAAATAAAACATTTTATAGGGCCCTAAACATGTCATTTTTGTTAAACCTATTAAACTGATGTGAAACTGTATAAGTTTAATGATTTTAATTCATTAGACATGCTCTTTGATTAATAAAATTTAATTTAACTATTAAAAAGGAGTTGAGAAAAAATAAAACGGGGAAAAAAAAACAGAATTTGGAAAAATTAAAACGGAATTTGGGAAAAAATAAAAAGGATTTCATAGGGCCCTGCCCTTATTCCTTGGCTGGGATCATGCAGAGCCCTTTGAAGCTGCACTGAAACTGCAATTTGGACCTTCAACACGTTGATCCCCATTTAAGTTCATTATATGGAGAAAAATCCTGAAATGTTTTCCTCAAAAACCTTAATTTCTTTGCAACCAAAGAAAGAAAGACAAGAACATCTTGGATGATATAGGTGTAAGTACATTATCAGGAAATTTTTATTCTGAAACTGAACTAATCATATAAGTTCTAATGAACTAAGTCCATATATCAGGGCTGCATTTTGAACAGAGCTGCATATTAATATTACACAGAAACTGCAAATGTCAAAAAAAAAAAAAAAACAGAGAAATCAGTGTATGAATACTGCATGATGTTGTTTGCTGCACACACTGGCCACTGCAGATATCAAATACTGCTGTAATTTAAACTGCAGCTAAGTACGTGGAGACACACTTGATGGGGCATTTTATTCCCTCTCCATAGGGACTCTTACTCGAAGAGTGTCTGCGTTCCATGCACATGACCAAAAGCAGCATTTCGAACACTTTTTCAGGACACGGGTTACCGAAAGGAAAAATAGGCCAGTGTCTTGGCAATACTGTCATAGGGAGGACAGCCAAGATCTCACAGAAGATGAAATATTTTCCATGGACAAGTAACACACACATTTACACACATACAGGCTTATGCTGAGCAATTACAGGAGACCAAAGAAACCTTGTCCGGCACTTTAGACAGGAACATTTCTGATGAAAGCATTCAACGCTACCACAGGCCATTGAACAAAAAAGATTTTAATGAAGTCTCTGATCAATACTAGCCTATAAAGTTTTCATTAAGCAATAACTTAAGAAACCGCATGCCAGCGGGACTGCAACAACACTGAACAATTCAAGAAATAAATCTACAGCTAAAAGAATTTAGGGCTGTCACGATTCATTTTAAATAACACTCAATTGCATTTTAGCCATGCTGAGTAACTGGCAAAATACCAGTAGTGGTACAATGTAGGTTTAATATATGTGCTTAATTATTTTTAAGCGTGTAGGTAATGTGCATGTGTCGCGATTTTAAAATAAAAGTTTCACTCTCACTCTGAGTTTACACCTTTTGATGTCCACATAATCAAAAAAATATGGTGGCTGTAGCATTTCTGTCATAAAGAAAAGGCTAAATATTAAGGATTAAGTGTCCAGTCATTTGTTATAATGCGTAACGTACGCAATGCTCTGCTTTTCATGATACATTATGTATTTTAACAGTTTTGTTCAATAAAACCAAATGATTACTTGCTTTTGACACTTTTTTCTCGAACTAGCCTAATTACTGTTTCGATTCAAAATAAGTTATTAAAAAATATGTTTATGCTTACACACTAATATATGTGTGTGTACGCTGTGTATATTTATTATGTCTATATGAATACACACACATATTTAGAAAAAATATTTGTATGTATTGTATGTAAACACTTGTAAATAATTTATATTATACAATAATGTAAATATTTAGCATATAAATATTTAGCATAAAAATAAAACATTTTTCCTTTTATATATTATATATATATATATATATATATATATATATATATATATATATATGTGTGTGTGTGTGTGTGTGTATTTATATATACACACAATAAATATACACAGTACACACACATATAGTATGTAAACGAAATTTTATTTTGAATCAACTAATCGTTTTGCAGCTCTAATTTAACCTAAAAAAATTATCCGAAAGAAAAAAATGATTAAAATGATCCGACTACTCGATTAATTGTCAGAATAATTGACAGAATAATTGACAGAATAATTGACAGATTACTCGATTAGCAAAGCAATTGTTAGTGACAGCCGTAAAGCAATTATCAAAAGAATTCTGATTAACAGAAAAATTATAAACAGAGTATCAAATGATCAACTGAAACCAGCAGATTAATTAATTAATAAAATAATTTCTAAAGAATTGCGGAATTTGTAATTAAATTACTTCAACTTAATCCAATGGTTCGTTAACTTAAGTCATAATTAATTTATAATATTTTACTGAATAACCAAAAAAAAAAAAGTTATATAAATAACATACACATACGCATATACATACATTTTATATATATATATATATATATATATATATATATATATATATATATATATATATATATATATATATATATATATATATATATATATATATATATAAGCAATTTGATTAACAGAAAAAAGCAGAACTTATTAACAAAATTGGATTAATCAGTTGAATACATGTTTCTCAAAACTATTCTAATTCATTGCTTGAAATTTTAAATTGATAATAAAATTAATTAATTGATAACCAATTGAATACATAAGTTTCTCAACAGAAATAATTTGATTAAGTGATTGAAATAAAAAAATAATAATCAATTGGTAATCATTTAAAGCAATAAGGTTCTTAAAAGTAATTAAATGATTGAAAATTAATGATTAAAAATGACCTGATTGAAGAAAAACCTCACTGATTAAAAAAAAAATTATAAATAAAACATTTTATAATAAGTCTGGCACTTAATCAATTGATTAACTAATTATTTCTCCAACAAATGAATTAAAAATAACCTAATTATCTACAGAAATAATAGACATTCATCAATGAAGTCTATTCAGTTATTGAATTTATTCTTGTTAATTTATTCTATAAATGCATTAATCTAAAAAAGGTAATTCAAAAAACAACTAAACTAATTGCACATGCAAATACTTCATAAAAATGAGTGAATAATTGCAGATGTACAATTACTTTTTAATTAAGAAACAGGCCGAAAACTAATTCTGGATAACGACTCCACTCATTGCGATCCTGCCACGTCAGTAAGAGCAGCATCAATGAAACAAGACTTCCCTTCATTTCTTTTGATGAAAAACTGCTTCCTCATGCTCTAGACTGCACATTCAGCATTTGAATACGAGCACTCATTCTCTTGGTGGGCTGAGTGATTCAAGGACATCTCTAAATCTTCAACTACCATATTCAGAGTTCAGCGAGTTCAAGAAAGAGTCGTGTTTCTGCATGATATAAACAACATACACATCACATTCAAAACGGCCAAACACGCTCAAATTGATATGTAAACCTATACGTTTGATCGATCGGCTGGGTTTGCACTCAACAAACACTGAACGCAACATCCCAAAGAGGCGACTGATGGATATTTGCCAGGCTTTTCTGGTTAACTGCATCCGTACGGCATTCCTGTCTGCTAAAGTCGTTGCCAAGAATGTAAATGCGCATTAAAGACATACATTTCACAGGGATCATGACTTTGTGTCTGAGTTTGCTTGGAAACCTGATTCGGGATCAGTACTTGCTCAGCAGCTCTATTCATTAGAGCTCAAATCTCCATGGAAAGGAGGCAGATCAGTTCACTTCCTGTCCTCAAAGACTGCTGATCACGCACAACCCAGCCCCCAACCCCTATCTTCTTCTCCCCTCTCTCCATCTCTCTATTCTCACTATTGTGCGATTTGGACACCGTCCACCCTCTGCCCTCGGTTTTTCGGTGCCGGTTCGGGACACAGTGATGAATGAACCCATGACTGCTGGATCTTGGCCCTAAACGACGTGTCTCATATTTAGTCATTCCCTGTGAAAGCCCACTTTATGGCCCGGCTCTTGGCTGCCGTTCCTGGACTGACACTGCTCGTGTCCACCTAGACATGGACGAGCAACTTAAGTAGGTCCGATGGGAAAGAATGCCATATTTGTGAATCAGATTTCATGCAAAATGCATAAAAGAAACACTAGTTGTTTCTTTGCCAAGCTTATTCCTTCCCTTATCCATTTCAACAGCCCACAATCTCTGATTTTAACTCAATTTCATGTCAGATTTTTTTGAAAATCGCCTTTTTTGAACAATGCAAGCATATTACTAGCAAAAAAACATCTTGTTGATGCATCAAAAATGTACTATGACTTGCTTAAAATGTGACTCCAAAAAGGATTTTGGAAAAATAAGGAAACCTTTCTTAAAAATGCTTCCTTGTAGGGCAAGGTACAGGAAATTTCTAACAAGAACAAACAGGGTACATTTCATTCATTCGAAACATACAGTGGCCCTTTGGACACTTTTGGATATTTTAAGGGATAATTCACCAAAAAAAAAATTGATTTACTCACCCTTGAGCCATCCTAGGTGCATATGAGTTTCTTCTTTCAGATGAATACAATCAGAAGCCCTGGCTTCTCCAAGCTTTATAATGGCAGTGAATGGGTGTTGAGACTTTGAAGTCCAATAAAGTGCATCCATTCATCATAAAAGTTCTCCACACGGCTCCAGCAAGTTAATAAAAGCCTTCTGAAGCTAAATTATGTGTTTGTGTAAGAAAAATACCCATATTTAAAACTTTATAAACAGTAATCTCTAGCTTCCGCTAATTGTCGTAGGTGCAGCATATGCTAGTCTCTCGAGAACCAAGTTTTGTTAGCGAAAGCTAGAGATTACAGTTTATAAAGTTGTAACTATGGATATTTTTCTTACATAAATGCACTTTAAAGCACATGGATGCACTTTATTGAACTTCAAAATCTCAACACCCATTCACTGCCATTATAAAGCTTGGAAGAGCCAGGACATTTTTTTTTTAATATAAGTCCAATTGTATTTGTCTGAAAGAAGAAAGTCATATACACCTAGGATGGCTTGAGGGAGAATAAATCATGAGGTAGTTTTCATTTTTGGGGGAACTGTCCCTTTAAACTGATTAGTGTATGTACTGTTTTATCACTCTTGAAACTTCTCTCTGTAAAAGGTTATTGAATAACTTCATAAATGTCAATTGGTTTTATATTCGGTTAATAATGCAAATAAAGACATTCAGACATTTGCAAGTGTCCAAATACTGTAACTATAGATCAGTACGGGACAATTTAAAGCTAAATTAGCTATAATTTAATTAGGGCTGTATATGTTTTAAATTTAGCAGGGACAACAAACTGAAAGTTTCCTTTCAATGCAAATTCGATTGGTGATGGGCTCTAGATTGTTAAATATAATTAAACTTATTAACAGTCGTAAAGAAATTATGTTTTTTGAGGAAAACATTTCAGCAGGTTTCTCCTTATAATGGACTAGTATGGCGCCCCGATTTTGAACTTCCAAAATGCAGTTTAAATGTGGCTTCAAACAATCCCAAATGCAGTTGTAAACAATCCCAGCTGAGAAAGAAGGGTCTTATCTAGCATAACGATCGGTTATTTTAATAAAAACAATATAATTTATATACTTTTTAATGCCAAACACTTGTCTCATCTCACTCTGCCTCGACTGTTTTTGTTCCGGTTCGTGACAGTTAGTGTATGTCGAAAAACTCCTATCTCATGTTCTCCCTCCACTTCGAAATCACCCTATATCACTGTTTTACCTTTTTCGTTAAGGGTGTTTGATCTTCTTTGCATGTTCACTTTGCAAAGACTGATTTGGTACTTCCGCAGCAATGTAGGATGATTTTGAAATAATTTTTGAAGTTGAGGGAGAAAATACGGTCAATGTTTTTCAACATACCCTAACTGTCTTGAGTCAGAATACACAGAGTTCAGGGAGAGAAAGGCAAGACGACCATTTGAGATTAAAAAGTATTTAAATTGTATTTTTTAAATAAGACCCTTCTTCCGTTTGAAGCCGCATTTAAACTGCACTTTGGAAGTTCAAACTCGGGGCACCATATGAGCCCTTTATATGGAGAAAAATGCAGAAATGTTTTCTTCAAAAAACAATTTCTTTACGACTTAAGAAAGAAAGACATGAACATCTTGGATGAGAAGGGGGTGAGTACATTATATGTGAAGCTTTGTTTTGGAAGTGGACTTCTCCTTTAACTAGCACGGGTATATTTGTAGCAATAGCCAAAAATACATTGTATGGGTCAAAATGATAGATATTTTTTTATACCAAAAATCATTAGGATATAAAATAAAGATCATGTTACATGAAGATATTTTGTACGTTTTCTACCATAAATATCTCACAACTTAACTTTCAACTTTCTTCTCTATATTTTGATTTCTTTGCACCCTCAGATTCCAGATTTTCAAATAGTTGTATCTTAGCCAATTATTATATATCCGAACAACAAGCCATACATCAATGGAAAGCTTTTTTATTCAGATAAATCTCAATTTTAAAAAACCTGACCCTAATGACTGGTTTTGTGGTGCAGGGTCACATATAGATAGCTAGAAGAATAGACAGGGACAAATGCAAGATAGATAGATAGACAGATACCTGACACATTTGGAGTTTGTGGGTCATCTGAGACAGCAGCCTCGATAGCTGTGACTCAAAAACTAGCTGCCTACATAGACAACATATTTGAGCATCATCGGCACGTGTATCATTTAGCTGACTCAGAATGCACTTATGATGCTGTCTTCGTAGGCAGCTCAATAGGTTTTGTCGACCCAGCCTTTACTCAAGCAGAAGGCCTATTGCCATTTACTCTGAAATCACTCGGAATATATAATTACCACCTCACAATCATACGAATAGCTTATACTACAACATCCAATTTCAATCACTGGACTCACATTCCCTTGACAGTATGGAGGATGTTCAGACATCACAAACGTGTTAAAACACAACCGTCCTTGCCAGAAGTTACCGCCGTTTGTTTGCGTCACATCACTGGATATTTGAAAAGCATGATGGTTTGCATTTAAACTTGCGGTTACCGGACTACAGATCGGCTGTGAGAGTAAACACAACTTACGATGCATTTCCTGCCCAGGTAGTTGAACAGACACTCGTTCTCCTGCGGGGTGAGAAGCAGAGAGCCCACGTTTGCCACCCTCCTCTGGGGCGGGTGGCCGCTCATGTTGACGGATGAGGCGGATGAACTTGAGCGTTTGTCTCGTATTAGATTATTTTATGTGCAATCACAGATCAACATGGCCTGCGCTCCGTTCATCCCGTAAGGAATTCCGCATACAAGTAAAGCCGACGTAGTGTTATCCTCAATGCGCGGGCGATGCAGATGCGACTCGTTAACTCCTGTGGGTTATTTATCCTTTAACTCGTTCACTTTTGACAGACTGCATAATATAAACTTTCATCCCGAACTCCTAAAGCAATAACGATCCTTCAATCCAACATGGCAGCAGGACGGCAGAGTTCAAGGCACAGTTTGGGAAAGGGTACAATGAAATTGGGTGGGCACAGGTGTTAGCTTTTATGTCTAAACATGCTCTTTCATTGTCATTTAGTCACAAAATCCTGAATTTAAAATCACATAAAGTCTGTTTTATCGTTTAAACATGAGTAAATACGAATTAAACCCGTACTATCTGTAATAACGTAACCCCCCCTAGTTTCTCGGGATGGTCTATCCCTGTTTTCCCGTGCCTCTTGCAGAATGCGGACGGGATGCGCACGGGATGGGGCGGAGCTTCTGAGGCAGAGGGTGGAGCACAGCGCCGTCATTGATAGAAGAAGATTACAGTATTTGACGGATATAATGCGCTGTTTTAAAGATACGATCACTATGCTGTTGTTTTGTAAAGCGGATAATTCCTATTCAGGCTTCTGAATGGTAAATATGCAGCCTAAATTCCATAATACAGTATTAGGCATGACGAGAAACACCTGTTTATTATATCACTGCGCAATTCCCTTAGCGGATCATTAGTTTTGTTATATAGCAACGTTTTATAAGGGACTATATTTTCTAGTGGAATATTTTCTAGTATCCCACTTATAATTTTGTAATTTTAATATTTGTAATTTATTTATTTATGTATTTATTAGAATCTTTATTTGACCCTCTAGCACTCTCTATTCTAATTCTATTCTTTAAAAAAAAAAAAAAACTTGCCCCTTTTTAGACTTGCACTCTATTCATTTACTAACTACTTGTTTTCTTTAAAAAATAAAAATAACACCAACTTCTCTATTCTTTTTGTATTCTATCTATTTGTTTTTCTTTTTATTTATTATACATTTAACAAAAAGCCAAAACAGGCCTCTAACACTAGCTTGCTCTGTTCTTTTTCTATTCTATCTGTTTTCTTTTCATTTATTATATAATAAAAAACCTAAATGTAATGTGAATGTATTTATTGGTTTTAGTTTGTTGCATTTTAAGCGATAAAAATAATTTATTATGAAAAATAGACAATAAAAATATTAATAATACATATGAAGAGTTTATTTGCAAAAACAGATTACTCAGTTTTTAGTAGTTAGCTGTATTTTTTAGTTATTTTTACTTTATATCAAAATAACCCAACTGCAGTTTGATGGATATATATATATATATATATATATAAAGATTTTGTAAAAATATGAAAAAACTATGGTTTTCAGACTTTATGTAATAATATAAAAATAATATAAAATATAAATAATATATAAAATCTTTTTTATAGTCAGAAAACAGAATGTAATAAAATAAAAAATACAATTATTATTACTATATAAATATTCATACATTTTATTTTATACATAAGAATATAAAAGATACTAATATATAAAGAATTTGTAAAAACATAAGAATATTAAAACTATGGTTATATATATAGTCACGGCCAACAATATCGGCACCCTTGCAATTCTGTCAGAAAATGCAATACTTCTCTCAGAAAATTGTTCTTAAATACCAATTGCAAATGTTTTGGTATTCACATGCTGTTTTTGTTTGCACTGCAACACACACAAAAAAACAGAGAAGAAAAGTCAAAAACTCAAAAATTCATTGGACTAAAGTTTTTCTACCTTGTCAAAATTGTAAGAAATAATTGCTTTCCAAGCATGTGATGCTCCTGTAACTTGTATTTAGACACACCTCTGGCAAGTAACAGGTGTGGGCAATATAGTAATCACACTTAAAATGTAATCACAGTTAAAATGGAGAAAAGTTGACGCAACCTTTGTGTTGTGTGTCACACTGAGCATAAAGAACAGAAAGATGTGTAAAGAGTTGTCTGTGGATTTGAGAGAAAAAACTGTGGAAAAACATGGACAATCTCAAGGCTACAAGTCCATCTCCAGAGATCTTAATGTTCCTGTGTCCACTGTGCGCAACATCATCAAGAGGTTTACAGCCCATGGCACTGGACATGAACGGAAGAGCAAAATTAATAAAAAAACGCTATGGTAGGAGACCCAGGAGGACACCACTGCATAAAAAAGCAAGATCTGAGTTTGCCAAAACTTATGTGACAAAACCACAATCCTTCTGAGAGAACGTACTGTGGACAGATGAGACAAAAGTAGAGCTTTTTGGTAAAGGACATCATGGCACTGTTTACAAAAAAAATAAATGAGGCCTTCAAAGAAAAGAACACACTCGCTACAAACATGGTGGAGGTTTAAAGATGTTTTGGGGTTGCTTTCCTGCTTCTGGCACTGAATGCCCTGACTGTGTGAATGGTATCATGAAGTCTAATGATTACCAAAGAATTTTGGGGCGCAACGTAATGGCCAGTGTCAGAAAGCTGCGTCTCCACCAGTGGTCATGGGTTTTCCAGCAGGACAATGATCTGAAGCACACTTCAAAAAGCACTCAGAAATGGTTACAAACAAAGTGCTGGAGAGATCTGAAATGGCCAGCAATAAGTCCAGATCTGAAACCCATAGAACACCTGTGGAGAGATCTCGAAAGCAGTTTGCAAAAGAAGAGTGGTCCAAAATTTCAGTAGAGAGGTGTAAGAGACTCATTCATGGTTACAGGAAGCGATTGATTTCAGTTATTTTTTTCCAAAGGGGGTGCTACCAAATATTAAGTTAAGGGTGCCAATAATTTTGTCCAGTGCATTTATTGGGTTCTGTGTGGAATTGTATCAGATGTGACTATTTTTTTGTGTTGTTGCAATGCAAACAAAAAAATAAACATGTGAGTACTAAAACACTTGCAACAATTTTCTGAGAGAAGAGTTGCATTTTCTGACAGAATTGCAAGGGTGCTGATATTTTTGGCTATGACTGTATATCTATCTATCTATCTATCTATCTATCTATATATATATATATATGTATATATATGTACTAAAACTTTTTATAGTTTGTAGAATTTATGCAAAATTTAAAAAAAAAGATATACACACACACACACACACACACACACACACATGTTGTGTTTACATGTTTTATGGGGACGTTCCATAGGCGTAATGGTTTTTATACTGTACAAACCCTAAAAAGATATATGTATAATCATATATTTTATTTAACACATAAGTATATAAAAGGTATTAATTTATCAAGAATTTGTTAAAAAAAAAAATATATTAAAACTAGGTTTTCAGACTTTATGTAATAATACTGTGGCTGTTTTTTTGTGTTGTTGCAATGCAAACAAAAAAATAAACGTGAGTACTAAAACACTTGCAACTGCAGCAATTTTCTGAGTGAAGAGTTGCATTTCTGACAGAATTGCAAGGGTGCCGATATTTTTGGCTATGACTGTATATCTGTCTATCTATCTATCTATCTATATATGTATATATGTATATATATGTATATGTATATATATATATATATGTATATATGTATGTATATATATGTACTAAAACTTTTTTATAGTTTGCAGAATTTATGCAAAATTAAAAAAAGATATATATACATACACACACACACAAAGTATAATCATATATTTTATTTAACACATAAGTATATAAAAGGTATTAATTTATCAAGAATTTGTAAAAAAAAAAAAGAATATTAAAACTATGGTTTTCAGACTTTATGTAATAATATAGAAATAATAAAATGTTTTATAGTCTTTCTTTAAAAAATATTAAATATAAATAAAAAAAATACATGTAAAAAAAATACATGTAAAAATTATATATAAATAAAATATTTTAAAAATACAATGTTTTTTTTGTTTGTTTTGTTTTTATGTTTGTTTAATGCATTTCTTTATTTTTGATTATTTATTTTAATTAAATTTGTTCCAAAAATATATGCCAAACCCCTTACATCTGGTGAGCATTTAACTTTGATCTATTATATGTGACAAAATGTTATAATTTAACAACTAAATCTTTAGTATTTATCTGTACTAGTACGGGATGTTTTTTGTATTCTTTCTAACTCTAATAAATAAACAAACCCCAGCAGCAGATCCTGAAAACCGAGCCAACCTGAGATGTTTTATAAGGTGAAAGTCTGGCTTTTCTCAGTCTAGACTATAAACTATAATTTTAACATTTCTGCCACTAATCGAAACCACCAGCTATATTCTATATGTATTTGGAGGATAACAGTGATCACACAATTGGTATATATGTGTGGCTGCTGCATGTTTAGACAGTCTTTTCTTATGAGATAATGATGACCTCAGTTTTTCATGGAGATTCAGCACATTCTACAGTGTTATTACAGAGCAAAAAAAAAAACAACTTTGCAATAAACCAGTAATTTACGTGTAATTACTAAGAATTCAAGATAAAGAGCCATCACTTCAGTCCATAGAACCAAATACTTTTGGAGCCCAGAGACTGAAACATCTCACTTGTATGTGGAGGAGCAGACAACTTAAGTTTATTATTATTAAATAAGCTTTTCGCAGCTATACTTTTATTTATAATGCCTGATTAATAATCGTCCGGTCTTATGTAACAGCATCGGGGACAGAGTTCACCTTGTTCTTCCCTACCGATGAACAAATGAAGAAAGGAGAGGCAAAAAGAGACAGATGGAGGATCTTGTTTGAAAGCGGAGCCCTGCCAGGGGACACCTGGCCTCCCGTTAAACTCTGCTACTGTGCTGCATGTTCAACACATACTGAGACAAGATGAGAACTTCAAGATGAGAGCAATCCAAGACACATGCAAACCAAGATTATACTAATGATTGAATCGTCTGAAAAAAACTCTCTATCTATCTATCTATCTATCTACCTATCTATTTATCTATCTATCTATCTATCTGTCTATCTATCTTGCACTGCATATGGCATTGTCTCGTTTAAAATAAATAAATAAATATTTTGTTTTACCTATATATACTTATAAAATATATACTTATTTTCTTGTATTTCTGTGTACTTGAAACTTCTGTCTTCTGTCACCAAAACAAAATCCTCTCTCAATAAAAGCTCTTTCTGATTCTGATCTCCACTAGATGGCGCTATTGACTAACAGCTTTATCTATTTATGAACTGTTGCTCTATTTTATTAAATAATCCACCCTTTTCTTACTGTAAGTGTGGGCGTGGCTATTTGTAAATTTTATGGGTGTGGCTTCCGGTCTCTGCTATTTTTAGCTGTACAAAACAACTGTTTTTTAATGCTTGATATTGCAGATTGGTGTGTCTTACCATATTATTTTAATGTATTATCTTAATAATGAGCACACTGGTTTGTAGAGCAATTTTTTTTTTTCCCTGTTTTTGTTATTTCCCTATAGCGGATAATGAACCGTTGAACGTTGAGGATGGAAAAAGGTGGATAAGTGTTGCATACAATTCTGTTCACATGTGTTCACTTGTTTATTTAAATAACGTCTCATATTTAATGTGAGGTCTCTTCACTGACACAGTTGTAAACAGTAGGTCTACACTAACTTTTGAATGAATGAACGAATGAATAATAATAAAAAATAAATAATTAAATAACAATATAAACAATAAACAAATGAATAAAATAAAAAAACATTTTGTTTCACATTTTTTAGATAAGTTAAAAATTTGGGTCTGGGGTGATGTAGCCTATTTTAAACGCAGCACACAAATGAGGAAATGATTACGAGATCGTTTTAATACGGCATTTATAAGGCTATAAGGCTTTTACATTTATAAGGCTAATACTAATATTACGGACATTTTACTTTAATAACTACGGTTACCATGGTACTGAAGACTATCAACAAAGAAGTTATTATTTCCTTTTGCTATAATAATGCGCGATGTTGATTTATCGAATATCTGGCAACTTCAGGAGTCAGCTGACCTGCTGATGACAGCGGAGGCACATCGCATCGGAGCTCTACTGTAACAAAAGAGTGATCGATCCCTGCGATTTATTATTATTATTTAGCGATCATGAGCAGCACACAGTCTTACAATCGCTTCACTGATGAAAAGTACAAAAACTGGCTGAAAACAACGGAGAGTCTTTACATACTGAGGAGCCGCATTCAGAACTTCATCGAAAAGGAAACCGAAACTTATCACAATTCTCTTCGAAACAAACCTAAGCTCAATAGACAGAACTGTGCGCTAAGATGCAAACGTGCGAATGAGGTAAACTGTACATGTAAAGTCAACGTAAACAATAGAAAAAGCCTTCTTTATTTATTGTTTAATCTCTATCTATCTATCTATCTATCTGTCTATCTTATATATTGTATTCTATTATTCCTACTTAACACAACAATTTAGAATAATAATGTCATTGCCATATTAAATAAAAACGTGAATCAACACAAATGGAAACATGACAATACACCAAAAAGTGTAAAAGAATGCCAATTGAAATCAAAGTTTCTGGGTTTTGCTTCTTTCCGCAGCATAACTGCCAGTTGTGTGAATACTGGAAGAAGGAAATTTTTGCCAATCATGAGAAGGGCAAGAATATACACTGGGCTAACTGCCAGCCACATCTGTGGCCCACAGATAAGTGGGAAGTTGCCAAAGTAAGTTGCTTTCATCTTTTTATCAATAACCTTTGCATTATAATAGAGTGCTGCCACTGAGTGCTGTCTGTTTTTTTTATCAAACAACCCTGATAGCACATGTACATCTCGGAGACGTCTATTTGACGTCTGCAAGACGTAGTTTGATCATCTGCAATACGTCTATTGGACGTTTCCTATCAGATGTCAAATAGACGTCTATTAGATGTCTTTAAGATGTTTATAATTTAAAATGTATGTAAAACTGACATCTTACAGATGTCTGCCAGACCTTTTTCAAAGCAGATGCTTTCCAGATCAAGAGATCTTTAACAGACATCTTGCAGATGTATGTGTGCTATCTGGGGAAAAAACCTATGTGCATTACATTTTTAACATTATTGACTGCATGTCTCACACGTTTCTTATGACAGGCACATATGCCACGTGGGCAGACAAAACATCGCAGTTTTGAACAGTTTGATATTTCTGCCATCCTAAACTTAATAGGTTCCTGTAAGCATTTCGAGAACATCCCAGCACATTGTGTGAACAAAGTAAGTATTCTAAAATTCACCTATAAGTTCTCATTTTCAACATGATTCTAAACCTATATACAGTATCTGGGTTAAACTTCTCAAATGATATATGCGATAGAATGTGAGTACTTTATCCGTGTGGATACCAAATACTGTTGTGCTGGATAACACATTTTACACTTATTTCTTTTCAACAATTCAGGTAATAAATGTACGGAACAGTGTGATGCATTCACCTGACTTAAAAGTGAGCAATGAGGACATGAAAAAGCATCACAAAACGCTCCTGCAGCTGGCTGAGAAGCTTGTACCTCATGTCCCAGAAATGAAAGACTTGGAAAAGGAGATAACACAGGTGGATGGAAAATTATTATTATTTTTATTATTAGTAATAGCGATTATGATAATGTTGCTCTTCAATATAATTGTAGGGCCTATTATTTATAATTTAATTCAGTACTTAACCAAAAGCGTTTTAATTTCATAGTTTTACAACATCTTGGACAAGAATTTCAATCAATCCCTGTGTGAGGTCGATGGCCAACAGCAAGATCTACAAGCCATCAAAAACCTCCAGAAAGTTCTGGATCGTGAGCAGCAAGCCATGAAAGATAGGATTGAAGACATTATCTCACGCTTTGAGGGGAACCAAGATGAAAATATCAAAGTTAGTAAAGTAGACTCAACACTAAACTCTGTGAATTGCATCTTGTCTGTTCTAAAACATGATTTTATGTTAAGGAAAAATCTCAGGACATGAAGAGTCTCCTGGACTTCCTGGACCAAAACAAAGATCTCATGGAGACCCTGGGCCCTGAAGTCAACAAACTTAAAGAGATGCAGGCAAGAGTTGATCAACATGAGGAGCAGATCAGCAACCTGACAGGCAGAGTGGACCAACTGGAGAAAGTGACACATGGTAAAAAGATCTGAGAAATAATACCATTAATATTTATGTTTGATTTAGTGATTTAGCAACATTTAGTTTCTGCTTGTGGGCTGAAAGTGAACTCACAAAGAAAGTTGAAAGGAGTTGTTCACTTGCAGAACAAAAATATACAGATATTTTTCTCACCCCCTTGTCATCCAAGATGTTCATGTCATGTTTTTTGAGGATTAAAATTTCAGAAATGTGACCCTGGACCACAAAACCAAGTTGCTGGGGTATATTTGTAGCAGTAGCCAAAAATACATTGTATGGGTCAAAAAATCAATAGGAAATTAAGTAAATATATACTGTAAATATATCAAAACTTAATTTTTGATTAGTAATATGCATTGCAAAAAACTTAATTTGTACAACTTTAAAGGCATTTTTCTCAATATTTAGATTTTTTTGTATCCTCATATTCCATATACTGAAATAGTTGTATCTTGGCCAAATATTGTTCTATCCTAACAAACCATATATGAATTGAAAGCTTTTTTATTCAGCTTTCGGTGGTGTATAAAGCTCAATTTCGAAAAATGTACCCTTATGACTGGTTTTGTGGTCCAGGGTCACAAATGTTCTCTATATTAGTGGGCATATTATGGTGCCCGTGAATTTGAGCTTCCAAAATACAGTTGAAATGCAGCTTCAAAGAGCTCTAAATGATCCCAGCCAACGAAGAAGGTTATCTAGCGAAACAATCCGTTATTTACTAAAAAATTACAATTTATATACTTTCTAACCTCTATTTTGTCTAGCTCTGGTGAACTCTGTGTATTCCAGGATCATGACAGTTAGGGTATGTCGAAAAACTCCCATATCTTTTTCTCCTCCAACTTCAAAATCATCCTACATCTCTGTTTTACCTTTTTTTGTAAAGGGAGTTTGACCCTCCTTGTGCGTTCACTTTGTGAACAGTGGGTCAGTACTTCTACAGCGATGTAGGACGATTTTGAAGTTGGAGGAGAAAATGAGTTGTGAGTTTTTCAACATACCCTAACTGTAGTGACTCGGAATGCACAGTGCTCACGCAGAGCTAGACAAGACGAGCATTTGAGGTTAAAAAGTATATAAATTTTTCTCTCTTTTTTTTTTTAGAAAATAATCAATTGTTTAGTTAGACAAGACCTTTCTTCCTCGGCTGGGATCATTTAGAGCTCTTTGAAGCTGCATTTAAACTATATTTTGGAAGTTCAAACTTGCGGGCACCATTGAAATCCACTATATGGAGAAAAATCCTGAAATGTTTGCTTCAAAAAACTATTTCTTTAGGACTGAAGAAAGAAAAACATGAACATCTTGGATGACAAGGGGTAAGTACATTATCTGTAAATTGTTGTTCTGGAAGTGAACTTCTACTTTAAACCACACACAGTATCCCATGAAATTTACTCACCCTCATGTCATTCCAAACCCGTAAGACCTTTGTATATCTTCGAAACACAAATTATGATATTTTTGATGAAATCCTAGAGCTTTCTGATCCTGCATAGACAACAATGTAATTAACATGTTCGTGGCCCAGAAATGTAGTAAGAACATTGTTAAAATAGTCCATACTGACATCAGTGGTTCAACTGTAATTTTATGAACCTACAAGAATACTTTTTGTGTGCAAAGAAAACAAAAATAACGACTTCAACAATTTCCTCTCTTCCATGTCAGTCTTTGATGAGCTTTTACAAAAAGTATTCTTGTAGCTTCATAACATTAAGGTTGAAGAACTGATGTCACATGGACTATTTTAATGATGCCCTTACTACCTTTCTGGGCCTTGAACATGGTTGTTGCGTTGCTTTCTATGCAGGATCAGAAAGCTTTTGGATTTAATCAAAAATAGCTTAATTATGGGTTTGGAATGACATGAGGGTGAGTAATTAATAACAGAATTTTCATTTTTGGGTGAACTATCTCTTTAAGTACACTTAAGCAGCCTTCTGTCATGCTTTTAACACAGAATAAAATAAGCTAAATTACACAGTTTAACTTGAGCCATTTAGAGTTTGCAACAGTACAGCTGTATTAAGATTGTCTAATTTCAATGTTTATTTAGCCACAGATTCGGTGTTTCCTGGCAACCCACTTAAATACAAGAATCATCTTTATGAACATTGTCGGGCAAAGAAATGGCCAGAGGACAAATTTCCTGTTTTTACAGAGGATCAAGAAGCCCAAGGTAAGAAATTCATCATCTGTCCGATTAATATTAATTGCATGATAGTCTTTTTAAAACAAATCAAACATGTATTTGTTTATACATTCAGGAAAGTGGATGAAATTCTTTCAGTTAACTTAGATTAAACAGTTAATCATGCAGTTCACATCCTTTGTACAGGTTACAGAGGTAAAGTGACAGTGAATGGGCAAAGTTTCACTGGCACAAGGGTGTTTAATGACAAAAAGGCCGCCCATCAAGAAGTCGCATACATTGCCCTCGAGCAGCTGAAATTACAGGTACAAAACACAGATGAACCATCAAGCTCTTACCCTGAGGCCTCATCTTCATCTTCCTCAGGTGAAACTGATAAAGAAATTGTACTACTGATTTATGGCGCACTGAGATCAATGTATGATAGAGTACTTCATTTTATATTTTGACATTTCAGGAAGCACTTTCTTTGGT
This sequence comes from Labeo catla, assembly GCA_012976165.1. Taxonomy (NCBI): domain Eukaryota; kingdom Metazoa; phylum Chordata; class Actinopteri; order Cypriniformes; family Cyprinidae; genus Labeo; species Labeo catla. The sequence continues at coordinate 253,529 of VONZ01000924.1, read as the reverse complement.
AAAGTGAGTGTGGATCTCAATCGGGAAATTACATCTGATAAATGCTCTTCAAAAGAAGAAGCAGCTGAAGCAGCTTATAAGGTTCTATGGGAAAGTTTTTGCAACAGTGCTTCAGTAGAAGGTAAAGTAAAAAATTGTGCAGTAAATGTGCAGTTTTAACCCTTTAATGGACAAGAATGGCCTTCCCAGATAGCACATGTACATCTGCAAGATGTCTGTTAAAGATCACTTGATCTGGAAAGCATCTGCTGTGTACAAACATCTGGCAGACGTTTGTAAGATGTCAGTTTTACGTACATTCTAAATCATAAACATCTTAAAGACATCTAATAGACGTCTACTTGACATCTGATAGGAAAACACTCTAAAAATACATCTTCAAGATGTAAATGCAGATGTCAAATAGACATCTCTGTGATGTATGTGTGCTATCATGGTTTGAAATACACAACAAGACAACATATTCAATTTTATACTTTGTATTTCTTGGGACAGAAAGATTTAAGGTTAAAAGAGTTTTAAGGTTTAAGGTTCACCTATTTTCACAATATTTTTTAACCAGTTTAAATCATATCCCAAAAGTACTATGGTAACACCATGTTTTTGGACACATATTCTCTCATGTGTTTATGGGTTTTAAAGATAAAATGATTTTCTGACTCGCTCACTAAACCCGGTTTTCTTTCTCGCTGCAACAGGTCAGACATACAAATCAGTGACGATGGAATATTTCAACACAAATGGCTTCCCAAAACCAATAGAAGATTTTAATGACAGTGCAACCATCTGCAAGCTCAAACTTGTTGGGTCATTCACTTTTTGTGACAAAGGTAACTGCATTTGTACTTAGTCATCGGTTAAAAATCATTTATCTTCCTTTCACTAAAGGTTTGTTGATTTACAAGCTATTGTTCGCTGACGTTGTTTGCATTTCTTACATTTCTTAGATGGCTCCACCAAGAAGAAACAGGCGGAGCAACAGGCAGCTAAAGTTGCTCTGGACCAACTATCAAGCATCCTCTGCTGTCCTCCAATATCAGATACTGAGGAGAACTTCAAAGGTGTTCTGAAGGAGTGTCTAGACCAACTGGGTCACAAAAATCCTGTTTATGACACTGCTAAAAAAGCAAAGATCAGTGAAGAGCCCATGACCACTGACATAAGCTCAGACATGGTTACTTCTACAGTATCCATTAGTCAGGCAGAAGTAAAAGATCTTTCAGAGTCTGAAAGCATCTCCACATCAGCACAAGAGTCAGTCAATGTTCCTGTTAATGTGCAGCCAGACCCTCCAGACTCTAGCTCTTCAGCCTCAGAGAGAAAAAAGCCCAGGATCGATTGTCCAGGTAATGGAGCACGTAGGAAAAAAAGATTATGTGCTATTGCATGAGACACCAACAGGGATTTATTTATTGGCCAATTGATTAATTGTGATTTCAAAACAAACAGCCTCAAAAAACAAGCTCACAGCAGAAAAAATTTTTTAAAATGACAAAGTACTAACAAAATAAACGCTTTATCAAGCATATAATTAAAAGAAATGTGATTAAAATAAACATTTTTTGACATTTCAGAAAACTTTTTTAGTAAAGTGATTGTGGATCTCAGTCGAGAAGTTGCGTCTGATAGATGCTCTACAAAGAAAGAAGCGACTGAAGCAGCTTATAAGGTTTTGTGGGAAAGTTTTCGCATCAGTGCTCCAGCAGAAGGTAAAGTACAAATTTCAGGTTAGATTTCAAAGATTATTTCATATGTCATACACCAGTATATTCACATGTAAAGTTTCATCTATACTTGAGGCCAAAAATAGTACAATATTTCGCATAAAATACTTCAGGAGTACTCATACGTGATACTGTAGTTGTTTTGGTGTTATTGGGAGCGAGATATTGCATTAGAATATGTTAAAATGGTTTTCGGAACAGCATAACATGTTTTTAATTTTTGCTACAACAGGTCAGACGTACAGGACAGGGATCATGGAATATTTCAACACGCATGATTTACAAAAACCAACAGAAGAGTTTGTTGATGATGAAAACACAACCATCTGCAAGCTTAAACTCATTGGGCCTTTCACTTTTTGTGATAAAGGTAATTTAATTTTCACTGTTCTTTATTTATTAAACATTATTTGGATGAATATTTTACCCCCAAAACAAAAGAAATCAAACGTAGCAATACTTCTGGCAGGTCACATAAGTCAAGCCTGCGTCAGCTGACTCTCAGCTAGTCCACCTATAGGAATACAATGTCTATCTGAGCATTCATAAATTAGGTCCTTCAGTATTATCAGCAGCTCGTGTTGCTCAATAACTAATTACCCTTTTCCTTTCCCAGTTCCTCCTCTTTTCCTGTCAGGACTCTTCCCTCCTGATTCTCCTTTGAATCTGACTAACTTCCAAAACGTGTACATTCAATTATTAAACATTAATATCTGCAATACATTTATGCTGGTTCTGTTCTGTTTACCCTTCTTTATATACAGTGCCTTGCGAAAGTATTCATACCCCTTCATTTTTTCACGTTTTGTTGTTGTAGCCTTATGTTAAACTGCTTTTAATAACTTTTCCCCCCACATCAATCTACACTCCGTACACCATAATGACAAAGCAAAAAACAGGTTTGTAAAAAAACAACTTTGCAAATTTATTAAAAAATAAAAAACTGAAATGATTCCATTGCATAAGTATTCATACACTTTTCTGGGACACTTGAAATTTAGCTCAGGAGCATTCATATAGCTTGTAGATGTTATTACAATTTGAGTGGAGTTAACCTGTGGAAAATTCATTCGCGTGAGTAGGATTTGGAAAGCCACACACCTGAAAATGAAAATACAGCTGAAAATGCTTATCAGAGCAAAAACCAAGCCCTGAGGTCAAAAGACCTGCATGTAGAGCTCGAGACAGGATTGCGTTAAGCAACGAATCTAGGGAAGAGTTCAGAGAAATTTTGACCTTAGCCTCCATTATCCATAATGGAGAAAGTTTGAAACAGCTAGGACACTTTCTAGAGCTGGCCTCCTGGCCAAACTGAGCAATTGATGGAGAAGGGCTTTGGTTAGAGTGGCTACCAAGAATCTGACCTATTTGAGCTCTATGAACATATATGCACATGGGAGAAAATGTCTGCCAGCCCCCATCCAAGCTGACAGAGCTTGAGGGGTGAAGAGGCGAGGTGAAGAATGGCAGATAATTGCCAAATGCTGATGTGCAAAGCTTTTCACATCATACCAAAAAGACTTGAGGCTGTAAAGGTGCTCCAACTAAATACTGCGTTGCAATGTACTTATTTCAGTTTTTTAACTTTAATAAATTTGCTAAATTTGGTTTTTGCTTTGTCATTATGCTGTATGGAGTGCAGATTGATGTGGAAAAAAGTAATTTAAAGCAGTTCAACATAAGGCTGCAACATAAAAAATGAAGGGGTATGAATACTTTCGCAAGGTACTGTAGTAATATAATTATAGATAACTCTATATCTAGATTTTTTGATTTTGCAATGAAATATGACTCTTACATTTCTTAGATGGTTCTACCAAGAAGAAACAGGCAGAGCAACAGGCAGCTAAAGTTGCTCTAGACCAGCTATCATGGATCCTCAGCTGTCCTCCATTATCAGACACTGAGAAGAACTTCATAGGTCTTCTGAAGGAGCGTCTAGACCAACTGGGTTTCAAAAATCCTGTCTATGAAACGGAAAAGTATAAAGCAGAGACCAATGAAGAGCCTGTCACCAGCGGTATGAGCCCAAAGCTTTCAAACTGTGAGTTTAACTTGAAAGAAATTAGTGAAAAAATCTTGTATCTAGTCTATGACACTAATTTTGGAAAGTACGGGTTTTCTTTTTGTCTGCAGGTATCAGTCAGCTAGCAGTGAAAGATCTTTCAGAGTCTGAAAGCATCTCCACATCAGCACAGCCATCATCATGCCAAGAGTCAGTCCGTGTTCCTGTTCATGTGCAACCAGACCCTCCAGACTCCAGCTCTCCAGCCTCACAGAGGAAAAAGCCAAGGATTGAGTGTCCAGGTAATGGAGCATGTAGGAAAAAAGATGATGTGCTATTGCAGGAGACACCAACAGGGAGCACTAGTGTTTTCATTTATTGGTCACTTGATTTATTTTGATTTCAAAATGTGCACAGGGCAGACAAACTGCCTCAAAAAGCAGACTCACAGCAGAAAAAATAGTTAAAAATGCTAAGGATACATCAAAACAGCAGAGGAAGAGTCAGACATGTAATAAAAAAAAACGTTATTAAAAGAAATATTTTTGACATTTCAGAAAACTTCTTTAGTAAAGTGATTGTGGATCTCAGTCGAGAAGTTGCGTCCAACAGATGCTCTACAAAGGAAGAGGCGACTGAAGCAGCTTATAAGGCTTTATGGGAAAGTTTTCGCATCAGTGCTCCAGCAGAAGGTAAAGTAAAAAATTTAGGTTTGATTTCAAACATTTCATATAAAGTCATACGCCAGTATATTCACATGTACAGTACTTGACCTATACTTGAGGCCTGAATACTTCAGGAGTACTCACATGTGATACTGTAATTGTTTTGGTGTTACTGTGAGTGAGATATGTTAGAACGCATTAGAATATGTTAAAATGGTTTTCGAACATAACATGTTTTTAATTTTTGCTACAACAGGTCAGACGTACAGGACAGGGATCATGGAATATTTCAACACGCATGATTTAGAAAAACCAACAGAAGAGTTTGTTGATGATGAAAACACAACCATCTGCAAGCTCAAACTCATCGGGCCTTTCACTTTTTATGACAATGGTAATTTAATTTTCACAGTTTTTGTTTAATTGAACACTGTTTGGGTGAATATCTATTCGGCCTTCTGATTTTCCTTTGAATCAGACTATTTTCTAAAATGTGTACATTAAATTATTGAACATTAATATCTGCAATACATTTATGCTGGTTCTGTTCTGTTTACCCTTCTTTATATACAGTGCCTTGCGAAAGTATTCATTTTTTTCGTGTTTTCTTATGTTGCAGTCTAATGTTAAACTGCTTTAAATAACAATTTTTCCCACATCGTTCTACACTCCATACAGCATAATGACAAAGCAAAAAACAGATCTGTGACATCAAATTTATTAAAATTAAAAAACTGAAATAAGTACATTGCATAAGTATTCATACCCTTAATGCGGTACTTAGTTGAAGCACCTTTACAGCCTCAAGTCTTTTTGGTATGATGCAAAAAGCATTACACATCAGCATTTGGCAATTATCTGCCATTCTTCCCCTCACCTCTTCACCTCTCAAGCTCTGTCAGCTTAGATGGGGGCTGGGAGACATTTTCAGTTTTATCCAAAAATGTTTGATTGGGTTTAAGCCCAGGCTTTGGCTGGGCCACTCAAGGACATTCACAGAGTTGTCTGTAAGCCACTCTTGCTGTTTGCTTAGGGTCATTGTCCAGTTGGAAGGTGAACCTTCTGCCCAGTCTGAGGTTTTGATTGCTCTGGACTGGGTTTTCATTAAGGCTATCGCTATATTTTGCTGTGTTGAGCTTTCCTTCTTCTCTGACGTTTCCCTCAGTCCATGCCGCAGTGGGATGGTACTCTGCAGGTAATAAGCAGTGCCTGGTTTTCTCCAAACATGACGGTTGGAATTGAGGTTCATCAGATCAGAGAATCTTGTTTCTCACAATCTGAGAATTCTTTAGGTGTTTTTTTGCAAATTCGAAGTGTGTTTTCATGTGTCTCACTGAGGAGAGGATTGAGTCTTGCCACACTGCAATAAAGCCCAGACGGATGGAGTGTTGCAGTGATGTTTGTCCTTCTCTAGGCTTCTCCTATTTTCATAAATAATCATAGAGTGTCCATCAGGTTCTTGATCACCAGTCTAACCAAAGCCCTTCTCCATCAATTGCTCAGTTTGGCTAGGAGGCCAGCTCTAGGAAGAGTCCTAGCTGTTCCAGCCTTCTTCCATTATGGATAATGGAGGCTACATGCTTCTGTGAACCTTTAATGCAGCAGAATTTTCTCTGAACTCTTTCCCAGATGTGTGGCTTAATGCAATCCTGTTTCTGAGCTCTACAGGCAGGTCTCTACATTTGCCACAGGTTAACTCCACTCGAAGTTTAGTAACATCTACAAGCGATATGCATGCTTCTGAGTTAATTTTCAAGTATCCCAGAAAAGGGTATGAATAATTATGCAATAGAATAATTTCAATTTTTTGCAAAAAAAATTTGCAAAGTTGTTACAAACCTGTTTTTTGCTTTGTCATTATGGTGTACGGAGTGAGATTGATGTGGGAAAAAAAGTTATTTAAAGTAGTTAGAAGCAACATAAGGGTGCTACATAAAATGTAAGAAAAATAATTGAATGTGTGAATACTTTTGCAAGGCACTGTTGTAATATAATTACAGATAATTCATCTATTTTTTTTATTTCGGGATGAAATATGAATCTTACATTTCTTAGATGGCTCTACCAGGAAGAAACAGGCAGAGCAACAGGCAGCTAAAGTTGCTCTGCATCAGCTCTCATGGATCCTCAGCTGTCCTCAATTATCAGATACTGAGAAGAACTTTAAAGGCGTTCTGAAGGAGCGTCTAGACCAACTGAGTATCAAAAATCCTGTCTATGAAACAGAAGAGTATAAAGCAGAGACTAGTGAAGAGCCTGTCACCAGCGGTATGAGCCCAAAGCTTGAATTTTTTTTTTTTTTTAATTCTTTATGTCTACTCTATAACACATCAAGTTTTGGAAAGTAAAGGTTTTTTTTTATTGCCTGACTATTTCTGCAGTATCTGTCAGTCAGGAAGAAGTGAAAGATCATTCAGAGTCTGAAAGCATCTCTACATCAGCACAGCTCCCTTCAGACCAAGAGTCAGTCCACGTTCCTGTTACTGTGCGGCCAGACCCTCCAGACTCCAGCTCTCCAGCCTCACAGAGGAAAAAGCCCAGGATTGATTGTCCAGGTAATGGAGCACATAGGAAAAAAAGATGATGTGATATTGCAGGGAACGCCTGTAGGGAGCTCTAGTGGTACACTGTAAAATTAAAACGGCAAGTTAGTTGTTGCAACTCTGGACTCATTTACTTGTACATCTTTGTGTATTTTACAGAAATCAATGAGCTGTTTAATGTGTACAATCTCAAGCCACCACACGTGAATGTGGAGAACATGAAATGTGATCAGAATGTCAAATGTACTGTGACAGTCAACCTGGAAAAATATACTTTTGCTAACAAACAAGGCTACGACACCAAGAGAGAAGCTATTCGAAAAGCCTACCTGTTATTCGGCCGTGCAATGGAAATTTTGGATCCTAATTCAGGTACATATTTGTGTATTTATGTATTCAATACATTGATAAATTTATGTACCTTAACTAATGTTTTTTTCTTTACCTCTAATTCAAGATGAAAAGATGTGCAGTGCGCAGGTGAATCAGCACTTTTCTCAGAGGTCTCTTACTCTTCCTCAGGCAGATGTTGAAGGATCTGCAAAGTCATTTTACTGCTCATTAAAGAACATTACTTGCGATGCGAAGTACGATGGACAAGGTTAGTAATGAGTGTCTGAGGAAACGCTCAGCTTTGCATCAGAGGAATAAATTACATTTTTACAATATATTGAAATAGAAACCCTAGTAACAAAGTAATATTTTTAAAATTAGTCCTGTCAAAATTAGCACATTAACTCAGGCAATTAATTCTTCCAGTTTAATGGTGTTTAAAATATTAATTGCAGGGGCAGGGCTTGGGTTGCCCACCCCACTCACAACTGCCACTTCTGTCTCTTTTTCTTGACAAGAAGTGTGTTTATTTAGTCGCAGAAAGTTTTTATGGCCACAGCAAATGGGAGACTTTTGAGATGCACACTCCAACTTCACTTAGGCGCAAGGCGCTAGTCAAACATGCACGAGAAAGGTAAAGATGATGAGGAAGCTTCAGTAAAACAACAGTGAACTGCAGTCAGATGAGATGTTGTCAGGCCATATGTCAGTAAAAACTAAAAACTAATTTCCTGTCAGCAGTTATACTGTGCTTGTATACGCACACTTGAATTGTCAAATTCAAAATTAAATTCCAATTCTTGTCATTTTAACTTTCGAAACATTTCGACTTTATTCTTGTAATTTCAAATTTATTCTCAAAACCTTTAGACTATTTTTCTCGAAATTTCGACTTTATTCTCAAAACATTTCGATTTTATTCTCATAATTTCAACTTTATTGCTGAAACATTTTGACTTTATTCTCGTAATTTCGACTTTTGTCTCAAAACGTTTTGACTTTATTTTTGTAATTTCAGTTTTATTCTCAAAACATTTTGACTTTATTCTCGAAATATTTCGACTTTATTCTCGTAATTTTAACTTTATTCTCAAAACATTTAAACTTTATTCTTGTAATTTCAGTTTTATTCTCGATACATTTTGACTTTATTCTTGAAATATTTCGACTTTATTCTCGTAATTTCAACTTTATTCTCAAAACATTTTAACTTTATTCTTGTAATTTCGACTTTATTCTCGAAATATTTCGACTTCATTTTCGTAATTTCAACTTTATTTGTGAAACATTTTAACTTTATTCTCAAATTTTCGTCTTTATTCTCATAATTGCAACTTTATTCTCAAAACATTTCAACACATTCGACACATTTGACTTTATTCTCGTAATTTCAACTTTATTCTCGAAATTTCGAATTTATTCTTGAAACATTTCGACTTGATTCTCAAAACATTTAGACTCTACGATTTTAATCTCGTAATTTTAGATTTTTTTTACAATGGCACTTTGACTTTATTCTCGTAATTTCAACTTTATTCTCGAAACTTTGACTTTATTCTCGTAATTTGAACTTTATTCTTGAAACATTCCAACTTTATTCTCGAAACATTCCGACTTTATTATCGAAATTTGATCTTTATTCTCGTAATTTCAATTTTATTTTTAAAACATTTAAACTTGATTCTTGACACATTTGACTTTATTTTCAAAACATTTCAACTTTATTCTCATAATTACAACTTTATTCTTAAAACATTTACTATTTTTTTCACGTAATTTCAACTTTATTCTTGAAACATTTCGACTTTATTTGTGAAACATTTTGACTTCATTCTTGAAATCTCGTCTTTATTCTCATAATTGCAACTTTATTCTCAAAACATTTCAACATTCTCGACACATTTGGCTTTATTCTCTTAATTTCAACTTTATTCTCAAAATTTCAACTTTATTCTTGAAACATTTCAACTTTATTTGTGAAACATTTTGACTTTATTCTTGAAATTTCATCTTTATTCTCATAATTGCAACTTTATTCTCAAAACATTTAAACTTTATTCGTGAAACATTTTAACTTTATTCTCAAAATTTCGTCTTTATTCTCATAATTGCAACTTTATTCTCAAAACATTTCAACACATTCTCGACACATTTGGCTTTATTCTCTTAATTTCAACTTTATTCTCGAAATTTCTAATTTATTCTTGAAACATTTCGACTCGATTCTCAAAACATTTAGACTCTATTCTCAAAATCTGGTAATTTTAGATTTTTTTGGATTTACTGCAGTTCATTTCACAAAATGTGATTAGTGTGTGATTAGTTAATTTTTTTAATCGATTGACAGCACCATTTAAAATGCATTTATTTCATACTAATTACAGTTCAAGTTTATTAACATATTTACGGGCATCTCGCCTGAGAATTACTGATACAAAAATTATAAGTAAACTTTATTTGGAGTACTACTTGTGCACAATGCACATTTTATTATATTAAGATTGTATGATCTTTGAATAATATCATTAAATGCAAGATATTTAACGTGTACCTAAAGTATACTTGCAATAGTTCTACTTAGAACTACTTAGTTTAGTTGGACTTCAGGACTATTTCCAGTAAGTGCAATGCAATAAGTAAAAAATTTGTACTAAATATTTTAATTTAGCAGACTTTAAGTATACCAGTTTAGTATACTAAAAGTACAACTTCAGGGTATTTTTATGAAGTACATAAATATGTGAATTTATCTGTAGTATACTTATGAAATAAATTTAAATATATGGTCTTTTTTAGGGTCTTCAGAGGATCAAGCCAAGTTACATGCTCTCCAGAAAGCCCTAAGTTCACTATCACCTCTTTTTGGTTATCCTTCACTACGTCGAGCTGATAGTCCTGAAGAGGTGCAGAATCAGCTGAGCACCATGCTGAAGGCGGCTGGTCAGAGAGACCCTGTCATTGACCTGAAGTCTGAGGAACGGGCCTGCATCCAGCTGTCTTTCTCCGACTATGCGCTGAAGTGCACATGTCAAAGCAACAAGAAAGCAGCTCGAAATCATCTTTGTGAACGCATACTGGGTCTGCTGGGGGTAAAGACAGGTCAGAGCCACTGAAGACCAACCAATTTGTCTTTCTTAATGTACATTCCTACAAAATGTTTTAAAACTATAAAATTTAAAACTTCTATTCTTCTTACACCAGATAACAATGCATCTTTGAGAAACAGTGTAGATGAGTGGTTCAAAAAGCAGAATCTGTCACAGCCAGTGTTTGAGGACACAGAAGAGGCACTTGGAGTAAAGGCTACTTTCTCTGTCCCGTTAACCTGCTGCAGTCCAGGTGAGCTTGCATACACATTCACAAAAGTATGACTGTTGAAAGTATTTATAGATAATGATACTATATAATAATACAGTACTGTTCAAAAGTTTGGGGTCAATAAGATTTTGTAATGTTTCTGAAAGTCTTTTATGCTCACCATGGTTGCATTTATTTGGTATTTCAAATACAGTTTATTTGAATATATTTTAAAATGCAGTTTATTCCTGTAAACAAAGCTGAATTTTCAGCATCATTACTGCAGTCTTCTGTGTTACATGATCCTTCAGAAATCATTCACATATGCTGATTTGCTGCTCAAGAAACATTTATTATTATTAATTATAAATATTATTTGATAACAGTCGTGCTGCCTAAAATTTTTGTGGAAACCATGATACAGTTTTAGGATTCCTTGATGAATATAAAGTTCAAAAGCACATTTTTTTTAAAATGAAAATATTTTGTAACATTATACTGTAAATATCTTTGATTTTACATTTGATCAATTTAATGCACCCTTGCTGAATAAAAGTGTTAATCTCTTAAAAAAAAAAAAACTGACCCCAAGCTTTAGAATGGTAGTGTAAAACATAAAAATAATTAATTATAAATGTTACAATTGTATTAATAATAATACTCAGAGTTGGAATATTTGTTTGTAATATAAAATATTCAGATATTACAGTTGGTTACAAGTTGGTTGTTTGATTTATAGGCTGGGAAGACAGCTGGGAAACTGCAAAGTCGAAGCTGCTTCAAGAGCTCAAGCTCAGATTTCGGTTTCTTGATGACAAAAACAATTGAAATTTATTTTAGCTGGAAAAAATATCAATTCAAAATGCATTATTGGTCTGCGTGTCCTAGTCTCATACTGTAACTTGACTTGTCCTGGCTTGCAATTTTATCAGTTTTAAGGTGTTTTTTTTCTTCTTTTTGCTACAAATATAGATTTACATTCTTAAATGTACATTTACTTTTAAACTGTTAGATTTCCCTGGGATTTAAATCAATGGCCATGGTATTGAATGAAACTAAATGTATTTTAAAGATTTTAAATATTTACACCAAAGGTATACCAAAACTAAACAAATTGATTTGAAAATTACAAATCAACAAAATGTAAATGGAAAAGCCAAAGCTTTATTAATTTTCCAAAAGGTACTGATATTGCACTGAATGAAATTCCTTTAAATTTAAGTGAGATTCAGATTCAGGTGTTTGTTGTCTTTGAAAACTGTGGTAGACATAAGGCAGATCTTCACAGGCTTATGAGAGAAACTTAACGGTACAATGAATTGTGAATACCAGCTTCTGTCTTTTTACATTTATTAATTGTTTTTGATTAATATTGCAGTTGAACTGTTGATTGTGCAATCTGAAACCTGTTTACAATGAACTACAAGAACTGTTTACAAAAAGATATACTCTATCAAATACAGTAAGAATAGAAAAAAACACTATTGGTTTAATAATAATGCAATGTATTTCAATGTATTACAGTTGCTTTCTGGAATACATGATTGTAATTGGTATGTTTGCAATATTTCTGTGCGTTCTGAATAATGACCATTTTCCAGTACAATACTGTATAACTGACATGTCTAATTCTCTACAAATAAAATAAATTATTATTATTAAGTATTTAATGTCCGCATTTTCTTTTAAATGGTAAGCAGCCATATAATAAACAGGATAATGTACAGTCAGCCAGTCATTATTTTAAAATATATTGGAACAATGACTGATTATGGTTAGCTTTGTTAAATTTGGTTTCAAATATTCTTATCAAAGATGTTACAAAGATAATTCACAATAAATACCAAAAAAACTCATTTTGGCATTAATAGGCTGTTGAATTATGGCCAGTTTTGCTTTAATCTGTTTTAAGTGTAATGAAATTAGCAGAAACAAACAAACTATATTTTGACAAAATATTGAAGTGTTGTTCAATAAACTGAACACTAGATGTCATTGAGGCACTATAGTAAGAATGTTGTTGTAATGATGAAGGAATGCGTGTCAGGTTTTATTTCAGCAGGATGTTAGTGCTACTCTGGGTCGGGATGTTCTTTCTGGATGTTCTTCACACCCAAACCTCTCCAACTTCAGGCACCAGCTTTATCCAAACATACAACACTGACTACTGCTCATATTCCTCTAGTGATTACAGCTGTGAGGAGTAATTACAAAGCACAAACATATTTTTTTCCCATTCATGTCCAGTCATGGCCACAAATTAAGAATTTGTTTCTTTGTTTTACAAAAATCGTGGTTAGATTTTGCTACAGTTTAACTGTAAGTGAATTATTATTCATGGGAACAACTTCTTAAAGAGATAATTACCACATTACCAAATTACCACATTACTTACCCTCAAGCCATCCTAGGTGTATATGTCTTTCTTCTTTCAGACAAATACAACTGGGGTTCTATTAAAAGGTGTCGTGGCTCTTCCAAGCTTTATAATGGCAGTGAATGGGTGTTTAGATTTTAAAGTCCAATAAAGTGCATCCATCCATCATAAAAAGTACTCCACACAACTCTGGGGGATTAACAAATGCCTTTTGAAGTGAATCAATCCGTTTGTGTAAGAAAAATATCCAAGTTTAAAACTTTATAAACCGTAATCTCTAGCTTCCGCTAACTGTCGTACATGTGTTAACAAGAGAGTGGCTTTTTCTAGCGGATGACATAGGATAGGCATAGCGTAAGGTCTGGTGAGAATATTCCAGTCTTGCGGGAACCAAGTTTTGTTTACAGCAAAGATAAAACAGTCTCCTTTAGGGCTGCAAAGATTCCTCGATTCTATTCGAGTACACGGTTTTAAACAATCCTCGACTGCATTTTGCCCGTGTTGAGTAGTCAGCAAAATATCAGAAGTGGCGAATTCCACATATTAAACCCATTTAAAAATCATAATACAGCATAATGCTATTAAGAATTCACAAATGTTACGATTCAGTTAATTATTATATGCGATTCAGGTTTAAAATATGCGCTTTAAAAGAGAAGTCCACTTCCAGAACAACAGTTCACAAATCATTTACTCACCCCCTTGTCATCCAAGATGTTCATGTCTTTCTGTCTTCAGTTGTGAAGAAATTATGGTTTTTGAGGAAAGCATTTCAGGATTTTTCTTCGTTTAATGGACTTCAATGGTGCCCCACTGCCCCCGATTTTGAACTTCCAAAATAAATGTAGTTTAAATGCAGCTTCAAAGGAAAAAGGGTCTTATCTAGCGAAACGATCTGTCATTTTTTTCGGAAAATAAAAATGTGTATACTTTTTAAGCACAAAAGCTTGTGTAGCACAGGCTCTGCCATGCGTTCGCATACTATTGAATAACATTGAAAGGTCAAGCGGAACGTAGGCGGAACTACACACCCAGTGTTTACAAAGCGAACACGAAAAAACTAGAGAAAGAAAGTGCAAGTAAGTCAAACACTGTTTACAAACAAAAAGTTACAACGATGTCGGACGATTCTGAAGTTGTAGGAGAAAATAAGATGGAGTTTTTCGCCATACTCTACCTTTTTGAGCCTAAGTACACAGACGATGAACTTGTGGTGATTCGAAGACGTGAGTCGTAGTACTAATGGGAAGTTCGGATCATTTTAGCAACATTTGAGTCTCGTTCAGCAAAATGAAGGATTTTTTTTTGAGTCATTTTGTTCGTTTTAGCAAAATCAGCATCACGTGACAGCCCCATAAGATGAACGAACCACTCGAAAAACCCGAAGACTCAAAACAGGTGAACTAATTTCAGTACAGAACCTAATCACTGAACGAATCACTTGCTGAGACGACTCGTTCTTCCTGAGTCACATTAAAGATTCGTTCAAAATGAACGAATCGTTCAAGAACGACACGTGGACGCACATCCCAGACCCTGTGCTACATGAGCTTTTGTGCTTAAAAAGTATACAAATTTTTATTTAAAAAAAAAAAAAAATCGTTTCGCTAGATAAGACCCGTCTTCCTCGACTGGGATCGTTTAGAGCCCTTTGAAGCTGCATTTAAACTACATTTTGGAAGTTCAAAATTGGGGGCCCAATTTAAGTCCATTATATGAAGAAAAATTCTGAAATGCTTTCCTCAAAAACCATAATTTCTTTACGACTTAAGACAGAAAGACATAAACATCTCGGATGACAAGGGGGTGAGTAAATTATTTGTAAATTGTTGTTCTGGAAGTGGACGACTTCTTTAATTATTTACATGCGTATAGTTACGTACGTGCGTCATCATTTACATGTGTGGAGCTTTTCAAACTCAATCTCTGCATGTTGTTGTGTGTTTTGGTTTATTAACGTTCATCTGGGAAGGAAACGTCCGCTATTTAATCAGATTTGTAAGGTAAGGTAAATCATTTATAAACCTACGCAAACACAGGAGAAATCATCGCGATTTCAAAATAAAAGTTTAAACCGTCGCTCTGAGTTTTGTTTTGTTTTTGTTTTAATGTCCACATTCAAGAAATTACAGTGGCTGTAGCTTTTCTGTCATAAAGAAATGGACAAATATTAAAAATTAAGTGGACATTTGAATTAAATGTTGTTTAGTCAATATTAAACAAGAATTAGATCTAGCAGTAAAGTGTAAAACAATTACCAGGCCGTTGACGCCATCTGCAGGCATTTGTTATAATGCATAACGTATATTAGCGCTATAGTTTGTACTACATTATGTATTTTAAGTTTTGTTCAATGAAACAATATGATTACTTGCTTTTGATACTTCATTTGAACTACTTATTATTGCCTCATTACTATTATATATGTATTTTAAGACATTTTAAAGGCTACTGTTCACTTAAGTCTATTTTTATTACCACAAAAAAAAAAAAAAAAAAATATATATATATATATATATATATATAATCCAGTTGCTCAATTAATCGTCATGCTCTTCCGTGTTTGGCACTTCTCATCTACGTAAACTGCTGGAACGCCACTCTCTTGTGAACGTGTACGACAGTTAGGGAATTTTTAAGTTTAAGGGTTTTTAAGTTTTTAAGTTTTAAAGTTTTAAATATGGATTTTTTTCTTAAAGCGTTGATTCGCTTCAGAAGCCCGTATTAGTTCAGTTAGAACCGTTTGGAGTACTTTTTATGATGGATGGACACACTTTATTGGACTTACCTATTCACTTATAATGTAACTGATTATATTGTTGCTATTAAAAATAAGAGCTGTCTTTTTTTGGTGATATGTCCCTTTAAATCTCCTGTTTTGTATCAGGTAATGTACTGAAACCTAGTCTTTTTCCATCTCTGATGTTCTGCCATCACAATTTCTGCCCCTTCCAAGACATAAAGCTGGGAAACAGACCTCCTAACTAGTTCATCGTTTTTTTATGGGACCATCAGGGTGGGCCGAAGACTTCAGGAGGAGGGCCAAGCTCATGAATAATACCGTCTAGGCCAAACATATATATTTCCTGTACAGCTCTCAAATGCACTGTAACACTACGGATATACTGTGGTAACTGTACACCTCATCACACTGTGTTTGTACTTTGCTGACTGAGAGCAACTCTCTCCCCTGCTACTGTTACATAAGAATATGCAACCTAACCATAGTCCTTGATCTGTCTGCGGTGCTAAATACTGTTGAAGTATGCAATTTTCATGTTTTGCAAGCAGAGAAGGGGGACTTCCTTCGGTCTTTATTCCTTCCCCTGTGTGGTTAACAAAATCAGATAAATACCGACAGGAATGCACCATTCAACGTTCAAATCCTGTGGTATTTGAAAGGAAATAGTTAAGCTATAGGAATGTGTTTTAAAGTGTGAAAATGCACGTTAGGAAGAAACTGGCAGGTGGTCGCATGTAACTGCCAGAGATACTGTCTCCCACCCTGTCATGTAGTCTAAACCTTTGTGTTTGAAAAGTTATTCCACCTTACAGAAAACTGTCTACTGCAGTGGATTTACTCTCCATAACAACAATCAGATTGCTTTACAGTAAGAAGGACGACTGTGTTTTCACAACTGTTTAAATACAAGTGTATTTCGAAGTGCCGAGCTCAGCATATCCTCAATACATGATGCTTTTATAGGCTAGACGCTCTCCTTTTTTTTCATGGCTCAGTGACATGAAGTAAATCCCACTCAATTTTTATGAAACACAGCACAAAAATATGTCTCATAGACTATTTTATTTTAATGATGTCCTTACTACCTTTCTTGGCCTTGAATGTGTCAACTGTGTTGCTGTCAATGCAGGGTCAGAAAGCTCTCGGATTTCATCAAAAATATCTTAATTTGTGTTGTGAAGATGAACAAAGGTCTTACAGGTTTGGAACAACATGAGGGTGTGTATTGACAGAATTTTCATTTTTGGGTTAACTATCCCTTTAATGCAGACTGTAAAATGTTGTGTGATGCCAGTGTGACATTTCCTTTAAAATTTTGGTTTATAAATGAATAATTCATGATATTGCAATTAATATTTTTACCTTAAATACATTTAAAAATGTAAAAAAAAAACAACAAAAAAAAAAATGTGTACACACATATTGAAGGCGTAAATAAAGTATGTTTTACTTTTAAATGCCACACTAATAAATGAAAAAGTCTTAAATTATGAGATTAAAGGTGTAATATTTCGAGAATTAAGATGAAATATTTTGAGAATAAAGTCGAAATTATGAAAATAAAGTCAAAATATTTCAAGAATAAAGTCTAAATATTTCAAGAGTAAAGTCAAAATTACGAGAAGTTAAAATGTTTTAAGAATAAAGTCGAAATTAAGAGAATAAAGTGGAAATGTTTTGAAAATAAAGTAGAAATTTTAGAATAAGTTCTAAATGTTTTGAGAATAAAATTGAAATGTTTCAAGAAAGTCAAAATGTTTTGAGAATAAAGTCAAAATGTTTAGAAAATAAATTCGAAATTAAGAATAAAGTGGAAATATTTTGAGAATAAAGTAGAAATTTTAGAATAAAGTCAAAATGTTTTGAGAATAAAGTCGAAATTATAAGAATAAAATTAAAATGTTTTGAAAAATAATAAAGTCAAAATATTTCAAAAATAATGTAGACGTTTTGAGAATTAAATCATAGCAAAAAAAAAAAATATATATATATATATATATTATTAATATTAAAGATATAATATTTTGAGAGTATAGCCTGCACATGCAAATTCTGGACTGGGAGTGCCGGGAGAAGTTGCCAGGCCACTGGGA
Organism: Labeo catla; assembly: GCA_012976165.1. Classification (NCBI taxonomy): domain Eukaryota; kingdom Metazoa; phylum Chordata; class Actinopteri; order Cypriniformes; family Cyprinidae; genus Labeo; species Labeo catla. The sequence continues at coordinate 235,749 of VONZ01000924.1, read as the reverse complement.
ATTAATTTGAATGTATGTGGGATTATTAGCAGAAATTATACCATGTGTTATACTCGCAGGGACAGTTTGCTTGGTAATAATATTTCACATCTTCGATAGCATTCATTAGGCCTATTTGTAGAACTCCAGCCACCCAATAATAGCAATAAGCTTTGTGCTTGTGGTATTTTTAGGTCACGTTCACACTGTCTGTTTTTGGGATTGACAACCGTATTTACTTACAGGTGTGAGTCTCAAAATGTCCTGTTCACACAGCAGCTTACAGTCGCTTTTCGAATACTGTCTGTATGAACGTGCAATGGGAGTCAAGCCCGTATTCCTTAAGAGTAACCATAGCAATACAGACCAAAGCAATATCTAAGATGGTTACGTCCACAAAACAATGTATTACCACTTTCTGACGCGACATAAATCCAATCTAGCCACAGGTTCATCCATCAAATCATTATTAACCGACAGCAGCTTTTAAATCTGGTTGGAGAGAGGAGCATTTAACCCGTGCGCAGAACACAAAACTGATGGGAGGGAGTGGCTCCGGTGGAGACTGGATATAAAACTTTCAGATGACACACAGCTCATTTCTCTGTCACTGTAAGTAACTGAAACCACAAATTACAGCACATTTGTGCAGCAGAGTGGCTCTTTCGCACTGAATGACGTGAATTGTCCAGTCCTGTTCCGTTCACACAGCGCGTGTTCCGAGAATGTGGTTGTGAGTCCTGAAAATTTACGGTGTGAGTTTGGTTATAGAGTACGATTGTAACACACATAAATAACCGTACTGTGTGTGAACGTAATTGTATTAAGGACTCAAATACGGTACTGACAACCGTATTCTGCTGCTGTGTGAACGCGGCCTTAATGTAAAGCAAAGTATCAGTTTTAAAGGGGTCATCAGATGCCCATTTTCCACAAGTTGATATGATTCTTTAGGGTCTTAATGAAAAGTCTATAATATACTTTGGTTAAAATTTCTCAGTGGTTGTGTAAAACAACACCCTTTTTACCTTGTCAAAATGAGCTCTGCAAAAATCATCCCCTTCTGAGGGATTGTTTCTTTAAATGCAAATGAGCTCTGCTCGCCCCACCCCTCTCTTCCCTCTGCTGCTCTGAGAGATTGTTTATTTTAGCCGCATTTAGCGCGTTTAGCCACAAAGCTTGCTAACTAGTACTAGTAAATACTCACTTCTGCTGTAGGTGAAGCTGGATCACAAATGATTTGCACGGACATAGACCCATTTATGTAGATCGGGAGGTGCATTCCATTCACAAACAAACGTAATACTGCATCTTCAGCGGCTCAGATGTCGGGAGTAAATGACGACCACTGTGTTCATTACTACATCCAATAACACAACACCTTAATCGCTCAATCTGAGATATTCTTGTCTAATTTACATCCCTGCTCTGGCATCAGAACAATAGAGGTCGGACTGTTACAGCTGATCTGAGGTAAAACGCTCATGTCAATCAACTATCGTGGGAGCGGCCTCTGTGGGTGTGACGCCACACCGGCATCTGAGAATGGCTCGATTTGAAAAAGGGGATATTATTTTTACAGATTAATTAAATCCACTGCATGGATTTTTGTCATAATAGGGTAGATTTGTACATACGCTGCCAACACACATTAATGTTCAAACAACATGCAAAAGTGAAGTTTGCATCCGATGACCCCTTTAAAATATGTCATTTTTAAAGAGAAATATAATGTGTCTTGCAATAATGTGTTTTAAACACTCTAATGAGGCGGGACAGATTCCTGTAATCATTTCGGGCCTTTTGCATGCGCAATAGGCTAGAATATACTCTCAAAATATTATAACTTTAATCTTGTAATTGCTGCAAATTTATTCTCATTATATTGACTTCATTCTCAAAACATTTTGACTTTATTCTCATAATTTTGACTTTATTCTCAAAATATTTTGACTTTATTCTCTTAATTTCAACTTTAATCTCGAAATATTTTGACTTTTTTCTTATATTTTGACTTTATTCCTGTAATTTTGACTTTATTATCGAAATATTACAGCTGTAATCTCATAATCTTACATTTTTTAACGTGGCACTAAAATGCTGTTATAACACTCTTATACATCATTGACCCATATAATTAAACCTTATAAATAAACAAAGTCCCAGCTAAAGCATTTCATTATTATCAAGCCACAAATCACTCAGCATTATTGTAGTCCTGGAGCAACACAGACCACTTTGGCATGTCGGTGATCACTAATTGCAGTTGATTTCATTTGAGAGCTTGATGGGGAGGAGCCAAATCAATTAACAATGCAAGAGTGCGCCAATGCCAATGCCAATGCCACTCAACAACCGCACAGCAAACCCTGATAACTGTGATATCTCTGAACACACAAACAACAAAACAAAACGCCTCAGCTGGATATTCAATACACATACAAGATAATTACACCGGATATGCTGAGCAGTGCTGGAACCAGCAGCTGCTGAGGAAATCTCGTCTTTGAAAACAGACTCAAAAGGTTAGTGCAAAGTGTTTATCCAAAGATCTGTCGTTATTACATTTTTTAGTGAAGTTTTCAAAGCTCAGTGAATAAAATATAGGATTCAAAGCCACAAAACAGAAATTAAGGCTGATGTAGTACTTGTATATTGTGGATCCTTATTGGCTTAAAATACATTAAGCACATTCTTGACAAATTAAACATTGCGTCACCATGCCATTTCAAGAGAAGTCTTTACAAGGGAAATGTCCTGGCGTATGTTAATAATGAAATCACTTATTTGTTGTGGACTAAATGAGTATTAAAACTTATGAAAACTGACCAGAAATAATAACAACAACGTGCAAGGCAAGTGAAAGGAGCTTTTTGGTAGTAAAGTGTGTGTGTGTAGAGCAAGTTCCTCCTAATTAGGACTGGACTAGAGACAAGTTCACGGCGGATGGACTCGGGAGGCTTTCAATAGCTGCTTTCCTCAGCAACACCAGTGTATTCATTGTGAGGATAACCTGCTTTATGGGAACCGTCCAACTGTAGAGCGACAGCACATAAACAAACTCCCACTGGCATGTAGTGTGTCCAGACAAAGCACATAAAGCGCTGTAAATATCTATGGGACGCTGCAGGTCATTCAGACATGACGCATGGGAACATATTCGCAGCACCAAGATACAAACACACTTCTTTATACTGTCTTGTGCTAGCAATAAAGTCATAATTGTGGAATATAAATATTAATATATATTTTACATTTTATATAAATTTATAATTGCGAGTTATTGCAAGATAAAAACTTGACATTCTGACTTTTTTCTCAGAATTGCATGATATAAACTTACAATTGTGAGTTATAAAGTTACAAGAATTGTGATATATAAACACAGTTGCGAGGAATAAAGTCAAGTAAACTTGCAGGAAATAAAGTCGCAATTGCGAGAAATCATGTCAGAATTGCCATCTGACCAATCATAACACCGACTCCGCCATTACGTCCGGCAAACAAATCAGACAGGAGTGTAGATTAACCTCAGTAGACTTAAACTTAAAAAATTGTGTGTATTGACGTCTTTCGTAGTTGAAATAAAATATGTTCTGACGTTCAGTCATGTTTATTTCATGTTTTAAGTAAATAAGAAAAGACGATTGGTTCACCTGTCGATTGATCTAATAAGGCAAGTGATCTGTCATGACACACAAATGGTATTTAATGTTTAAATTTCTTAAAAATGACAACATTTTAAAGCAGATACCTTGTTTCATACCAGAAGTAATCTGCTCTGTCTTGTCTGTCAGCGTGTTGTCAGTTTCCTCTTTGCTCCGCGATGTATTTTTCATGGCATGAGAACATGATGTGTAGTGTGAGAGCAGCACTGTTTGTCAGACATAGCAACAGTAACTAAGAAGGGCGGGTTTTTGCAGTCAGTTGTGAGTTATAGAGTCAGAATCGCAAGATATAAACTCACAACTGCGAGTTATAAAGTCTGAATTGCGGGATATAAACTCATAATTCAGACTTTTTAGAATTGCGGGATATAAACATAATTGCGAGTTATAAAGTCAGTATTATGGGATATAAACTCACGATTGCAAGAAATAAAGTCAGAGTTGCAAGATAAAAACTCGCAATTTTGAGAAATGTCAGAATTGCGGTATATAAACTTGCAATTGCACGTTATAGAGTCATAATTGTGGGATATAAAGATCAATATAAATATATTTTACATAAATATAAATATATTTTACATTTTATATAAATACAAAACTTTATAATTGTGAGTTCTAAAGTGGGAACTCTGGGACATAAATATAAATATATTTTATATGAATATAAATATATTTTGAATATTTATATAAATATAAACTATAATTGCAAGTTATAAAGAGAATTACAAGATAAAAACTCACAATTCTGACTTTATTTCTCACAAATGCATTATATAAACTTACAGTTGTGAGTTATAAAGTCAGTACTGTGGGATATGAATTGCAAGATAAAAACTCGTAATTCTGGCTTTTTCTCAGAATTGTATCTCACAATTCTGACTTTATTTCTCGCAACTGTAAATTTTAGAGTCAGAACTGTGGGATATAAACTTGAAATTCTGAGGAATGAAGTCAGAATTGCAAGATATAAACTCACAATTTTGCCATTTTTCTCAGAATTGCGGAATATAACTTGCACCTGCAAGTTATAAAGTCAAAATTGCGGGATATAAACTTACAATTGCAAGAAATAATGTCAGAATTGCGATATATAAACTTGCAATTGTGAGTTATAGAGTCAGAATTCCGAGATACTGTATAAACTCACAATTGCGAGATATAAAGACAGTATAGCGGAATAAAACTTGCAAATTTGACTTTTCTCAGAATTGCAGGATATAAACTCATAGTCGTGAGAAATAAAGTCAGAATTGCAAGATAAAAGCTTGGAATTCTGACTTTATTTCTCACAATTGCATGATATAAACACAATTGTGAGTTATAAAGTCAGAATTGTGGGATATAAACTCGCAATAGGGAGTTATTACGAGAGTATACAGACTCAGTATTACGAGAGTCAGTATTACAATATATACACTCAATTGCGAGAAAAAGTCAGAATTTCTAGATAAAAACTTTCTCAGAATTGTATCTCACATTTCTGACTTTATTTCTTGCAATCGCATGATATAAACTCACAATTGCGAGTTATAAAGTGACAATTGTGGAATGTAAACTCAAATCGCAGGGGGGAAAAAAGTCAGAATTGTGAGATATGAACTTTTTTCTCAGAATTGAAGGTTATAAACTCAGTTGCAAGAAATAATGTCACAATTAAGTGCCTCTCAAGTCTGACTTTTTTTTTTTAAATCATAATTTTGTATCTCACAATTCTGATTTTTTCCCCCTCACAATTATGAGGGAAAAAAAAATTACAAAATTGCTAGTTTATATTTGGCAATTCTGACTTCCGAGTTTATATCACACAATTCTGAGGAAAAAAAAAAAAGTCACAATTACATTTTTTGTGTTTATTTATTTATTTTTTTTATTTATTCTACATTTTTTATTCAGTGGTGGAAACAGGCTTCCATAAATTTTTCCATAAGGTTTACGGGACGAACAGCAACTCTAAACACATATTTCCATACAGAGACTGCAGCAGGCAAAAGGATAATGAATGCTGACTCATTTCTTCTGTTCCTTGTTGAGGCAGTTATACATTCTTACCCATGTAACATATATCCCACATCAGCCATGCGCCATATGCCAATCGTATTTATAGCATTAGCACATGATCACATAGACACTTACGCTCTAACAGGCTGTAAATATCAAATTCAAAGGCCACACAGGCTATTATGAAATGTTTTGGAAAGTATTTTGACCTTTCATCATTGAATTTCACGTAAAAGCTCATGTTTAGAGGAACGCCAGGATTTGTTACAGTCAAGACTATTCAGTTGCAAACTTTACGAGAATAATCTTGGAAAATCTCAATGAAAAGACAGTCTTTTCCCAATTATCAGATGCAGAATGATGTTTCTGTGCTTATAGGTTTAGCAGAGGCCTGGGTCCACATTTATTTTCTGCTCTGTCTCCATTTTTCCAGATTACTTTTCAAGTTAGAGAACAAGATTTAGAGGTTTGCTGCATGAGGCCTTCTGATTGCAGCTGACCACTGTATTTATTGCAGCTGTTTGATCATACAGTATGAGAGAGAAGAGGTTTTGCAAGCCATGTTCATATTGAAAAGAGTTACTATGGAAACACGTGTCTGCCTTGGAGTAATAAAGGTGGTTGTGAGAAAGTTGAAAAAAAGGAACACACATTGTGCCACATATTCAGTCATATAAAGTCTTAACTGTGAGAAATAAAGTCACAATTTTTAATAAAGGTTACAGCTGTGAGATTTTTAGTCCCAGTGTGAGATATAAAGTCACAAGTGCAGTTCATTTACAGTGAAGGCAGAACATAATCCGAAATCCAAACGTAATCCAAACAATGAACAAAGACTTGACTTGACTTGACAATAGCTTGACTTGGCACAGACTTGACAGAAACAGACTTGGCATGAACAGACTTGGCTTGGCATGAAACAGGCATTAAACAGGAACAGAAACTCACCAACAGCAGGTTACATACTTCAATACACGACAAGAGACAATAGCTACAAGAGGGCTATATATACCAAACAATGAAAGTCACATGACATAAACCAACCAATGAGAAACAGACACATGACTTGAACAACCAATGAGAACATGACACATTGAACAGAAGGACCAATAGCAGGAATACGGTTGTGGCTAGAAGAGATACAGCTCTGACCGGAAACTAACAATGAAATGAATTCTACCTATTGGATTGTGTTTTTTTAACGTATACACCTACCCCAACCCTAAACTTAGCCCTTACTATAATACAAAAACAGGTTTATTGTTGTACAGTGTGACAAAAACAACGTTAGATTGATGTGTGCATGCCCAGTAGCTAGAGTTGCATTCCTTCTAGTCTTAACCCAGGAATACATGAGGGCAAGGGAAGCAAGACTAGACAAGGAACATGGCTAAACTTCAAAATAAAAGACATAAAAAACATGAACATGAAACAAAACCCAAACCCCACGTTACAGTTAGATACAGTCATTTTGAGATATAATTATGAGAAACAGGGTTTTAATACTGCAATTACAAGAAGTAAAGTCACTATTATAAAGGAAGTTTTGCAGATTTGAGGATTTTTTTTTAGCTTTTTTTTTTTAGATTCATTATGAGATATAAAATCACAATCACAGGTTTTAATGTTCTAATTGTGAGAAATAAAGTCACGAGATACAGTCACTATGAGATAAGTCAGAATGTGAGATATAAAGATACAATAATGAGAAACAAATTCAAACTTTTGAGACAAAGTTACATTAGAATTACAACTGTGAAAAAGTAGCAATTATGAGATAATCATTAAGAGATAAGTCACATTTTGAGATATAAAGTCAAAATTGTGACAAGAAAATTCAAATTTGAGATATAAAATTACATTGCAATACAAAGTTACAGATGTGAGTTACAATATTGCAATATAGCAATTATGAGATAAAGTCACAATTATGAGAAACAAAAGGAGGTACGGACAGAAATAGGAGGTACGGACAGAGGGGACTTAGGAAGTGGATGTAGGATGGCAACTGGAAGTCAGGAGGAGGTTCTGGCGGAGGACGGACTGCTGGGAGGAAGACAACAAACAAAGTCCATGGTGGTGACGATGGAGAGAGGAGCCAAGGAGGAGGCAAAAGGGTCCAGGGCGGATCAGACGGCGGAAGGAGGCAGGTGAGACCCAGGCCGCAGCCATTATGGCGGCCCACAGCGGAGCCGATGGAGGGAGGAGCCATGGTGGAGGAAGGGCTGACGACTCCAGGGGGCCGACTGACGGCGGCGGAGCAAGTGGTGGTGGAACCAGAGGCGGAGACGGAGAGGCGACGAGTCCAAGCGTCAACGAGGATCCGGAGGGCCAAGGCGGAGTCCAAGGCTCAGGCGACCGAGGCGGAGGCAGAGATCTGGAGGTCCATGGCGAAGCCAGAGCGACAGAGGACTGAGGCAGGGCTGGAGGGAGGGAGGAGCCCAACGGAGCCGGTGGAACAAGCTACGTGGCGCAGCCGCCGGAGTTGAGTCCTGAGGCGATGGCAGGTCGACGACCGACCAAGGTGGAGCCGGGATGCTCCAGCCATGACGCCGATGGAAACTGGCAGACCCGCGGCGGGCGCACCGCACAGATGGGGGGCTGAGGGTGAGCAGAGCGGCTGTCAGGAGACAGAGGTGACATGGCTGAGGCAGGGATGAGTGGTTGAGAAAAGAGAGGGAGGGCGGGTGGGAAATCCAGTTAGGCAAAAAAATTAGGGCAGACAGAGGGTTCAGGATCAATTGACAGCTCTAATGACGGTGGGATAAGAAGGGGCATGTCTGCATATATATCCTTATTAAAGTTTATCAGGTCCATTTGTCTCAGTTCCAGAATTTGCTCACCCTCAGCAGAGGTGCAGTGGGTGGGGCCTTCCTTGGCATCCTCATGCTCCACTGAGAATTCCTCCGTCGTGAGCGATGTTGGCGGCTCTCGCACCTGGTTGGACGTGCTGGTCTCAGGCTCTGGGGCGATCCTCAGCTCTGTCACTCCTCTCAGCGATGGATCGTCCGTCGCACTGTGCTTTGGCTCTCTGTCCGCGGTGAGCTTGGGCTGATGCTCCACGCTGCAGAGTGATGTTGGGCTGGGCTCTGGGTCATGAGTGGGGCTGGTGTCGTCGTCCGTGATGTCCACAGTCAAAGAAGATTGGCAGAACACCAGCACCCACTCAACATAGGTGGCGAGGCTCTCTCGAGGACCTTCCCCGGACAGCTTTGCTCGTGTGGCGGTGTTAAGTCCAGTGTGATAGAATGTGCAGAGATAGCTGTCTGGCTAATGTGTTAGGTTGGCCAGAAACACAAAGTCCGTGGTGTGGTCCTCGAGAGAGCATTCCCCCTGCTCCAGCAGGAGGACGAGGACGGCCGGGTCATTCATAACAGAAAAAAAGATTAAAATTAAAACACTGAACAAAATGAAAAACAAAACGCGGGGTAAACACGCTGCTTAACTTTTTAAGGTCTGGTGTTCTGTCACGTAATGTGTGAGGAAGGGGCGAACGAAGACGAAGGTCAAAGATAAAGTCTTTATTATAATCCACAGGTAATTCCAAAACAGGTAGATCCACAACAGGAGGGTAGAAACACTCACATACACATTGATGAGACCAGACACAAAGCATTGAACTCAAACAACTTATAAAGAGTGGCTAATGATACACAAACAGGTGATTAACTAATAATGACAATAACAAGGACAGGAACAGGAACACCCATATGCAGAACCTGATTTTACCAAGTACGACATGTTCCTGGATTAACATCTTTGTTGACCCTGGAACAACATTGTGATTAACCAATCAGATTTTAAAAAACAGTTTATAGTTTTTGTGAAGTTTAGGCTTACAATCAGTGTTTGGTGCTTGTACATCAGTGTCATTCATCTATCATTTCCTCTGATTTTAGGGATTACTCATGGGTAAGGTTAGGTTTAGGTGTAGGGATGTGATCAAGATTAAATTTTTGAATTAAAATGCTAACTCAGCAAAATCAGGACGTGCAACACCATGTATGGGCACATGAGGGAAAAACCAATACAAAATAGTCCAGGGGTGTGACACAGTCATTATGAGATAAATCACATTTTTAGATATAAAGCAGTGATTCTGAAACAGTTATTAAGATATAAAGTCACAATAATGAGACAAAATTACATTGCGAGATAATTATGCCATTATGAAATACAGTGCAGCATAAATGAGTACACCCCCTCTAAAACCTAACAAATTCAGCAATTACTCTTTACTTAGAAGACATGTTAGGGTTCTTTGGAGATAAAATGTTCTAACAAGCCTGCTTGATCAGTTACCAAAGACAAATGCCAAAATTATTCAGCAAAATAAGATTTTTTTTTCAACAAAGTGATAAAATGTGTTGCAAAAGAAAATGTTAGTGTAGGTTAAAGACAATGTTTGATCAATAGGTAAGTATATTGAATCAAAACTTATAAAGACAAGTAATTTCCTGACATTTAAAAGTGTTTTATTGCCTACTTAAAGTTAAAATAAAAAGCAGCGATTGTGAGATAGTCATTTTGAGATATAAAGCTGTGTTACGACCTTGATGGAAATTTTTGTCTAGGAATTTAAAAGGAGTAACATTGAGATGACCAGAAGAAAAAGCTGAAGGTAAAGATTGGCAAGAGAAACGCAGGACAACAAATTAGCACCGCAAAAGATTTATTGCTCCCACAACCATGAGTATTTACAACATTTAGGAAAACAAAATAAGAAACAATAATAGTTTATAGAACCAAGACAAACGGGAGAGGGAACTAAAAGTGGCGCTTGAAAATCAAAGAAATAAATATAACAAAAAGAACCCCACTGTCTCCTCCCGGTCCTCTAAATAAGAAAACAAAAATATGAAAAGAAAAGTCTTAAGCGCAAATGCGCCCTGAACTTACGCTAACTAAAAAACACAAAAATACACATTTAGCGCACTTCACTAAACTGGTGATTCTAATACAGAAATAAAACCTACGTGCAAGGTATGTACGTCACGTGACTTACTAGGCTGTTCCACGTCTCCGTTGTCTGTAAGTCAGCAATTAGATCACAAGTTTGAGTGGAGCATAAGCGGGCTAAAAGTGTCAAAGACACACAAGGTTCGTCGTGAACTCAGGTGTCACAAACGCCAAAAGTTTACACCGATCATTTCAACAAATCTCACACTAGTGTCGCAAGTAGTAGCAGACAAACGGACACAACAAACAACCAGTGACACGCCAAGTCAAACAGCACACATCTTCCAGTTGCCGCTTCCGTTTTAAAGGTGATTAACGATGAATGACAGCCCCGTCAGCCAATAGAGTTCCAAAGGAGGCGGTACCTAGAAACGCTAAAAGTGACAGAACAAAAAGAAGAACATGCACAAGAAAAACAGTGTACGGTTCGTAACAAGCTGTGATTATAAGACATAGTATTTACAATATAAAGTCACAATTATTAAAAAACAAACTCATTTCTGAGACAAAATTACATTGTGATATAAAGTTACTGTTGGGAGTAACAATATTGCAACTGCAAAAAGGCAGCAATTATGAGATATTCATTGTGAGATAAGTCACATATTGAGATATAAAGTCACAATTATGAGAAAATTCAAATTTAAGATATAAAGTTACATTGTAAGATATAAAGTTAAAATAAAAAGCGATTATGAGATAATTATTATGATATAAAGTCACAAGAATAAGTGTCACGCTTGAGGCAAGGAAGAGGGTCCAAATGCAGCACAATTCATTAACCAAAACAATTAAAGAATCAAAACAAGGCACAAACATGGCAAAGGACAAGGCAAAGACCATGCAACTGTTTACATAAGGTTATAACAACGACCAGCAAACAAAGACTGGTTTTTAAATACAAGGGTAACTAGACTAACAAGGGGGTGGAGCTAATTCACTTTCACAGAAACAAATGAAGGAGCAAACCAGACAGCACAGGGAATGGGAAAAAACAGGAACCAAAACACAGAAAACCTACACAGAAACAATGGAACAGAAAAGAACTTAAGAGTCCTTAAAAGATGGGGGAAAACAAGACAGGACTGTAACAATAAGAAAAAAACTCATGATTCTGAGACAAACTTACATTGCAAGAAAGTTACCGTTGGTAGTTACAATATTGCAACGGCGAAAAGTCATTACGAGATAAGTTACATTTTGAGATATAAAGTTACAATTATAAAAAACGAATTAAAATTTGAGATATAAAGTTACATTGTGAAATGTAAAGTTGTATTTGCGAAGTATGAAACTGCAATTTCGAGAAAATAGAGGTTTGAGACATTTAAAGTTTTAAAATGTAAAGTCCTTTTTTTTTGCTCTCAAAGTATAAAGGGTTTCTGTAGTTGAACAAAACCAGAACAGAAAAAAGGATAATAAAGCACAAATCTTAAATGTTGTTGTTTTACATTTCTCAAAAGCCTATAAACTTTATTTCCAGGTTTAAATGAATAAAAAGGCAGAAAAGTTCAATGCTGCAACATGATGTGCAGCTTCATAGTCATCTGGATTCAATCAGTCCATTTTGTAAAGAAGAAAAAGAAAAAGCAGTTGGTTCTCATGTCCCTCGAGCACTGTCTGTCTGAGGCAAAAGCAGTGCCAGTATGTCTCAGACAAGTTTTTTGGGGGGTCTTTTTTGTGGTTGGGCACTGTAGATGGTTGTGGTTTATGAAAAGACTTGGTGACTTCACCACGTTGTTGCTCTTGGTTAGATCGACAAGTTTCACTGCTATTTCACTGGAAGAGGAAATGCAGATCTTCCACATGTACTGTAAGCTACATCATCCCTTTTATTTTATCTGACAGACTCCCACAAACCCCTGAGAAGGACATGTTATCCATTAAAAATATCTGAGGTGGAGAAACCCTTCAGATGGTGAATTGAAATTATTGTTTTCTTTGTCTTTATTTTCTCTTGTACTAGAGAATTATTTGAAGAATAAATAGGCCGAAACAGGCACGTTCAGGACTGCTTTCATTTACGAGGCCCTCTGAGTGTACACAATCACACTCGTAACCGTGAGAGGAATTTGACAGAGATTAGCAAGGAATTTTAATGTAATACACATGTCATTTTTGAAATGTCAAATCAAAAGAGGAGGAAAAATAAGATAAAACGCTAAAAAACTCCTGTAAATTATCGAAACAGTGATATGAAAACTTTATAACACAGCATTTAACAGAATTTCTCATGTTACCCAAACCAAAATTGCAAAACAGATTCCACATATACAAGGGTTTCCAAATCTAGATATTGTCAACGAAGTTGTTTGCAGTTGGATAAAACTGCTCCTTTAGGCAATTTATAGCAATTTTTATGCAAATATTTTGTATATATCAATATATAATAATTCTCCATGGAGGAATGGGAAAAAAATAAAAGAATATACAAGAATCATCTGCCAAAAGTGCAATACGAACAATACAAATGTAGAGGTGTACTTATTTTTTCGAGAGGAGACAACTGAATTTAAAGATTTTCAAATACGTTTTTTATTATTGACATAAATTTTCAGTATCGAGAGTAAAATATATAACTAATATATAACATATTATAATACAATAGAATTTAAGATATTTTAATATAATATAAGAATAACTTTTCAAGAAATACATTTACTTTTTTAAAGAGCAAGTAAATCAATAAAGTTTGATCAATTTTTAATATTTATTTAATATGCAGTAGACAGTGTTGTTGTTAACTAAAACTAAAACTAAAATTGAAACAATTAAAATAGTTTTTAATAACTGAAATAAAATATACATATTACATGAAAGTTAAACTAAACAACAACAAAAAACTTTAAATGAAAACTAAAAATGCTGCCTTGGCAATAAACCAAAATAAGTTAAAGTACTAAAATTCCTAAAATGCAAAAAACAAACAAACAAACAAAACAACAATATATAATATAATATAATACAATAATATATTAATAAAAAATAAAATATACATATTAGATGAAATTTAAACTAAAAGAAAAAACCCCCCCCGAAAATTCAAAATGTTGCCTTTGCAATTAACCAAAAGAAGTTTAAGTACTAAAACTACTACAATTTAACTTAAAAACAAAACAAAACAAAACACTGCAATACAAGCAACACAAATGTCAAGGTGTACTTATTTTTTTTTTTTTTGAGCAGACAACTGAATTTCTGTACATATGTTATTTTAGAAAAAAAATTCAAATATAATATAATATAATATAATAATACATTTCCAAGGAATAGATTTACTCTTTCACAGTGCAAATAAATCAATCAACTTTGTGTGGATATGTCTTATTGTTAACTAAGAATAAAACAATTAAAATCGTTTTTAATCATTGAAATAAAACTAAAATAAAATATACAAATTAGATGAAAGTTAAATTAAAAAATACATAAATAAATAAAAATAAATAGAAATAGAAATATTAACCAAAATAAAGTACTAAAAGTGTAGTATTTAAATCTAAAATAATAATAATAATAATAATAATAATAATAATAATAAATAATAGAAATTGAAAAACAAATAAAAATATTACTAAAAATCTAAATGTTAACCTAAAAAATCTAAAAGTTAAACCTAAACAAACAAACAAACAAACAAACAACAACAACAACAACAACAAAACACAAATTAGAAATGCTGCCTTGGCAATTAACCTAAATAAGTGCTAAAACTGTAGTACTTAAATCTTAAAAAAAAAAAAATTAATTAATTAATTACTTTGGAAATTGGAAAACAAAAATATTCCTAAACCTCTAAATGTTAACCTGAAAATGTAAAAATGAAAGCCAATTCAAAATATAAATAAATACTATAATTCTTAAATATATAACACTAAATTGCCAGTCCTGCTAGCTTACGGTCATCTAATCAAGTCCTGTATGCATGAATTACTTGAATGAGCATTGAAATGAAGGGACAGTTAATTGGGTGCAGGACAGAGCATCATTGTGCTGTGGAATCTAGAGCACCACGTCTCAATGACCTTCATTTGTGTGTCACTCAACCACGTCTTTGATTATCCCTGCCAAATGACCCTCATGATGTAATCATTTTTTCATCAGCGATGTGATTTTTCATATTTTGTTTCTCTTTAGGTTGTGACATGTGGGTTGATTGATCTATGAGGGAATTCAGGCAATGGCTCTGCTTGGCTTCCTGGCAGTGGCAGTGTGTGGATCTCTGGTTGCCTGGGCAGATCAGCTAAAGCAGGCCCGAACGCCTTTGTTACCACATCGTCCATTTGTGGTGGTGTGGAACGCGCCTACCGAATCCTGCCGTCTTCGATTCAAGGTTGAACATCTGTCAATAATCTATAATATTGTCCAAATGGTCCAAATGATGGGAATAACATATTGTCCGTCTCTTTTACAAGGTGGATTTGGACCTGAGTGTCTTCGACATTGTTGCAAACCACAATGAGACCTTGAGCGGCCCCAACGTGACCATCTTTTACCACAGTCACCTGGGATACTATCCTTACTACACCAGTTCTGGGATTCCCATCAATGGCGGCCTTCCTCAGAACCAAAGCTTGAGCAAACACCTCAGCAAAGCTCGAGCCGACATCGACAAGCTTATACCCGTCAAGGACTTTCACGGGCTTGGTGTCATTGATTGGGAAAACTGGAGACCGCAGTGGGTTCGCAATTGGGGTTCGAAGGACATCTATCGGAACAAATCCAAGGAGCTTATAAGGAAACTCCATCCTGGTTGGCCACAAAGTAAGGTGGAGAATGAAGCAAAGGAGTTCTTTGAAAGAGCCGGACAAGTATTCATGAACTCAACACTGGGGCTGGCTGAGAGTCGACGGCCGCATGGCCTTTGGGGGTTTTACTTGTTTCCTGACTGTTACAATTATGGCTACAAGCAGCATCCCTTGCGTTACACTGGAGAGTGTCCTAATATAGAGCATGTACGCAATGATCATCTGATGTGGCTGTGGAAGGAGAGTACGGCCCTCTATCCTTCCATCTATCTTGACTATGAGCTCAAGTCTTCAGCTAACACAGTCAAATTTGTGCACTACCGTGTCAAGGAGGCCATGAGGATTGCCTCAATTGCTAGGAATGACTATACACTGCCTGTTTTTGTTTATTCCAGACCCTTCTATGCATATACATTTGTTGTCCTGTCAGAGGTGAGTAGAACATTTAAATATAGGGTAAAAGGTTAATAATTCTGTCATTAATTACTCACCCTCATGTCTTTCCAAACCTGTAAGAGCTTTGTCCATCTTTAGAACACAAATTAAAACATTTTTGATGAAATCTGAGAGCTTTTTGACCCTGCACAGACAGCAACACAACTACCACAATCAAGGCCCCGAAAGGTAGTAAAATAATCCATGTGATATCAGTGGTTCAACCGTTATGTTATGAAGCTACAAGAATACTTTTTGTGTGCAAAGAAAACTAAAATAATGATTTTATTAAGTAATTTCTTCTCTCACGTATCAGTCTTTGATGTATGTTTTTGACACAGGTGCCAGCATTCTGATGTAGAATGTCCACCTCTCTTAGTTCATTGTCTGGTTCGATTAAGTACAGCTGGGTAAAAAATTCCAAGTCATCTTCTCTGTCGAAATCTTTAGATGCATTTTCGAAGACTGTTTTATGTACAGCGTGTGTCTTCTTCTGGTTGTAAACAAGGCGCAGCGCATCTGTGTGCTACATCAGAACACTCCTCTTGTTTGTCACTGGTTGCTTAAACAGATAGCCCCGCCCAAAATGCACACCATTGGTTGAGGCAGTTGCTATGCTAGTCAGCAACGCAACTACTATGTTCAAGGCCCAGAAAGGTAGTAAGGACATTGTTAAAATAGTCCATGTGACGTCAGTGTTTTAATTGTAATGTTATGAAGCTACGAGAAAACTTCTTGTGTGCAAAGAAAACAAAACTAATGACTTTATTCAACAATTTCTTCTCTTCCGTGTCAGTCTTCGACATGCGTTCACAACAGTATCCTGACACATGCATTATTTTAGTTTTCTTTGCACACAAATGTATTCCCACAGCTTCACAAAATTCAGGTTGAACCATTGATGTCACATGGACTATTTTAACAATGTCCTGACTACCTTTCTTGGCCTTGAACGTGTCAGTTGCGTTGCTGTCTATGCAGAATCAGAAAGCTCTTGGACTTCATCAAAAGGGTCTTACGGGTTTGGAATGACATGAGGGTAATTAATTAATTAATGAGTAATTAATGACAGAATTTTAATTTCTGGGTGAACTATCTTTTTAATAACTGCTTAGAAAGTATTGAGTTGCTGTACTCAGTACCAGCTCGATACTTTGCACGCTTTCCAGCCATCTAGAGTAACCTGTCAAACACACATTGTTTTAATCACTCGTCAAATACTTGAGTGACAGACCCACCCTCTAAATCACCCTCCTCCCCGGCATCTTAAATGCCAGAGATACGCTTAAACACTCATCTGTCACCTCATTATGAGTGGAATGTTCCAAATCAAACTCTGCAGTAGGTCTGCAGACATGTTTTCAGTTTGATGGGACCACCCACCTTTAGACAGTGAAGTACATCACAAGGTAATGTACTTATTATGACTAGTTTAGGTTACAACCGATAGCTTCCATGTGTTCATTGTGATAGTACAGGCTTCAGACCGTACATTATACATGTAGGTCCACTGTATTGTTTTACTTCCCGCCAGGCAAAAATCAAATGTGCGATTACACACCTCTCCTCAGTAAGCCACATAATTTAAAGTATCGTTACCGGCCGAGGTACAAATGCCAAGCCCTATATACAGTTCAAGCAGTGGTAACTGTGATGCTTGTCTTACGCAAAACTAGTAACAAATTTCTTCTCCAGGCCTGCTACTATATGACTTTGCTTTTCTGCATTATCCTAAAGAAATACTGTATTAATCTTGAACAGAGTGACCTAGTCCACACTATAGGAGAAAGTGCAGCACTGGGAGCCGCTGGGGTCGTCTTGTGGGGCTCATCTGAATATGCAAGATCTCAGGTACTCATTATCTACAGTACTGTTTAAAATATTTAGGGTTGGGAAGATTTTTAAAAATGATTTTGATACAATCTCTTGTACAATAAAATACAAAAATGGTAATATTATGAAATACTATCACAATTTTAAATACCTTCACTATATTCCAAAAAGTAATTAAGTTGTCTTGAGAAAGCCAACTTACTGAAATGATATTTAAACTTATTCTTCTTCTAATATAAAATTTGGTCTGCATCTCCTAGAGTTTTCAAGCTAGAACCACCAAACTCAGGTTGGACCTTCAGACTTTTCTGAAGTTAGTTGCTATATCTTTTCTAACTGATCCGGCTTACGGTTTTCGAAAACCAGACTATCAAACCTGCCTAAAATCCCACTGGCTTTCATTGCAGGGGTTAAAACTTTTGTAAAATAAGACCTTTCAAGTTTTTTAGCTTTTTGTCACTAGCAAAGCTTAATGACAATTCTGGAACAACATGCTAAATCATGTTAACAGCATACTACAATATGTTAGCAACATGCTAATCATGTTAGAAACACATTAACAATGTACTAATCTTGTTAGAAACATGTAAAAAATGCTAATCATGCTAAAACATATTAGCAACATGCTAATAATATGCTAATCATACTAGAAACATGTTAACAACAAGCAACATTCTAATCAAGCTATCAACATGCTAATTATGTTATAAACATCGTAAAAACATGCTATTAACATGTTAATAAAGCTAGAAACGAATCATGCTAGAAACTGTTAATAACATGCTAATTATGTTAAAAACATGTTAACAACATGCTAATCATGCTGACTACAGGCTAATCACACCAAAAACATGGTAGCAACATGCTAACAGCACATTAAAAATGTACTAATCATGTTAGAAACATGATAGCAATATGTTAATCATGCTAACTACATGCTAATCACACCAAAAACATGTTAGCAACATGCTAACAACATATTAACAATGTACTAATGTTAGAAACATTAAAACATGTTAATCATGCTAGCAACATGGTAATAATATGCCAGTCATGCTAGAAACATGTTAGCACCAAGCTAATCATGCTAGCAACATGCTATCAACATGCTAATCAAGCTAGAAACATACAAGCAACATGTTACTCAGGTTGGCAACACATTAGCAATATGTTAATCATGCTAGCAACATGTTAATCACACTAAGCACATGGTAGAAGCATACTAACAACATCATGTTAATCGTGTAATCAACATGCTAACAACAAGATGATAATGTTAAAAACATGGTTAACATGCTAGAAAGAGGCTATCAACAAACTAATCAGACTAACAACATGCTAATCATGATAAGAACATGGTAGCAATATGCTAACAACACGATAATCACATCAAAACATGCTAACAATATGTTAATAATGTTAGCAACATGCTAAACATGCTAACAACATGTTAAATCGTGCCAGCAATGTGTTAAATCATGCTACCAACATGCTATTAACAACTAATCTATCTGAACTTTCAAACTTCAAGCTTGTACAGCTGCTTTAAACTTTCAGGCTAGGCTTTCTCAAGCCAACTTCAAAGTTTGTTCTCAAACTTTACACATCTAATTTATTCCTGTGATGCAAAGCTGTATTTTCAGCATCATTACTCCAGTCTTTAGTGTCACATGATCCTTCAGAAATCATTCTAATATGCCAATTTGTTAAAACAGTTTCTATTAACAGTGTTGAAAACAATTGTGCTGCTTCATATTTTTGTGGAAACAGTGACACTTTTGAAAAAAAAAATTATTTGAAACTTTGTAACACTTTAAATGTATTTACTGTCAATTTTGACCAATTTAATGCATCCTTGCTGAATAAAAGTATTAATTTCTTAGTTTAAAAAAACATACCAATGGTAATGTACATTAGACAAACAGCAAATTTAATCACTAAATCAATAATTCTCTAAATGCTAATAATATTATCCAACATTAAATCTCCTTGGCTAGATTGGCTGCATATTTTAGCTGAAATAGCTAATATTAGCAACGATAACCAACTGCATTTGGGGATCAGCATCTGCTTGAGCTGATGGGATCAACATATTAAACATGTTTAAATCTTTGAAAACTATCTATGCCCAATTTTTATCTTAAAAAGGACATCTCAACCAAAATGTATTAGTCTAAACCTAAAATAACACAACACTAATATCATCTTGACTGATGACATAATGGCGTGTCTGTATCTGGTGATATGTGCTGCATATCACACAGAGACAGACGTGCTCCCAACGGTCGCGAGCTTATTTTGTGGATGAATCCCATTTCCTGTTTACAGAGAGCACAGGGTTAAGAGTAAACTGAAGCAGATGGGAAGATTTAACAAAATGCTGATGGTTTTCTATGTTGCGTGACATAATGGTAATTATGTTTATTCAACTCTCACGCAAATGAGCTTCGACATTTTAACTCACTTGGGGAAAAATTCTAACAGGTTGTATCATCTTCAGTCAAGTTTATGTAAGTAGAGTTACAGAAACACACTTTATCATGAAAAAAAAAAAATTAAGGTGGGCAGTATTAAATATTTCATACTTTTTTGTGTAAACATTAAAAATAAAACTAAAATCAATCATTTTAAAAGCTAAAAGTGCATCATAAGATAATGTATAATATAAAAAATGGAAATTCATTTTGAGAGTTTCCAAATATTACATTTAACAGTGTTAATTAAGTTGGCTTAAAAAGCAAACAAACAAAATGAAGATAAAGATAAACTAAAACTAAGAAAGAAAATCTAAAAATAATTCAAAAATATTAATACTATAACAGCATCTTAATCATAGTAAAGTATTTTTGGTTTTAGAAATTATAGTACTTTTATTTAGAATTTTAGTACTAGAAATTTTTGTAACAAATGTTTTTCAGTTATTTGTCAAGGTAACATTATTTTTTAGATTTACCTTTGCTAAAAAGTTTTTCAACTAATAATCATATTATTTCAATTAATGAAACGTTTTAGTTTATTAACAATACTGAATACACAACGAATATACTGATAATGACTAATATAAAAAACAAATCAAACAAACAAACAAAACAAAACAAAAAAAAACTCTTTTGTATCTTTAATACATGTTTGTCTTTGTGCAGAGAAACTGCTTGACGGTCAAGAAGTACATTGATGGTCCACTGGGTCACTATGTGATCAATGTGACCTCAGCCGCTAAGTTGTGCAGCAAAGCCTTGTGTAAGAAGAACGGCAAATGTGTTCGTAAGAGCCTGGACTCTGGGGCCTACCTGCACCTCAACCCTCGCTTCTTCAACATCCGCCTCAACCACGGCATCCGTGGACCACGCTTCCACGTCAGTGGGCACCTCAACAACCATGATATCCTGGACATGAAGCACAAGTTCACCTGTCAGTGTTACCAGGGCTGGACGGGCATCTACTGTGAGATGCCTCAGATAACACAACCTGTTCCGTCCCAACCGAGAGACAGCGTCCTGGGAGAACTGCTGCTGCTCCTGTCCCTTCACTTCTCCTGTCTGTCTGTCATCATGTTCTTGGGTCTGTGTCTCATTATTAAGTGTCTGATACTGTAAAGCACAATCTAGATAAGATTTTGGACTGTATCTGTTAAAAAAAAAAGACAGGAATATTAAGTTAGTTGTAGCTGTATCTCAGTGACTGTACATTTTTATGATTTCTCAAGAAGTGTTTTTGTACGTTGCTTTCAAAGATAAGTAGTTTAAAACTTCTAAAATTAAAGGATCAATCTAACCAGACCAGACCAGTCCAATATAGTTCATGAATCAAAGACTGACTGTGGTGTGTGATTCATAAAGAAATGACTGTTTTGATCTTGTTCCTTTCATAGAATCAAAAACATGTAGTATAGCACAACCAGTGTTCTTCAATTCATGAATAAATAACTCAAAAATAAACACAAAATATACAGCACAACCAGTGTACCTGTAGTTCAATTCATGAATGTTTCTTTTAAATATTTTGTCTTTTTACTGATTCAAAAGCATACAGAACAACAAGTATGGTGTGTGATTTATGACTCAAACAACAAATGACTCTTTTTGAACTGAACTCTTTTTTTTAATATTAATCAAAAAAGCATTACAGCACAATCAGTGTGGCCTGATTCATGAACAAATGACTCTTTTAAATCAGTTATTTTTAGTGAATCAAAAACAAAAACCACAACCAGTGGAGCTGTAGTTACATGAAATAATTACTCTTTTAAATCTTTTTTTTTTTTTTGGGAATCAAAAGCATACACAACATCAGTATGGTGTGTGATTTATGAACTAATGACTGTTTCAAACTGGTTTCTTTCATTGAATCAAAAACATGCAGTATAGCACAACCAATGCACTTTGATTCAAAAACAAATGACTCTTCAAACCAGTTACTTTTGGCAAATCAAAAATATACAGCACAATCAGTGTACCTGTAGTTCAATTCATGAATGATTTTTTAAAAATCTTTTTTCTTTTTATTGATTTAAAAGCATACAGAACAACCAGTATGGTGTGTGATTCATGACTCAAACAACAAATGACTCTTTTTGAACTGAACTCTAAACGTTTTTTTTTTTTTTATATGAATCAGAAAAGCATTACAGCACAATCAGTGTGGCCCGATTCATGAACAAATTACTCTTTTAAATCAGTTATTTTTAGTAAATCAAAAACATACAGAACGACCGGTATGTGTGTGATTTATGAACAAATGACTCTTTTGAACTGGTTCCTTTCATTGAATCAAAACATGCAGCATAGCACAACCAATGCGCTTTGATTCAAAAACAAATTACTGTTTAAACCAGTTATTTTTGGCAAATCAAAAATATACAGCACACTCAGTGTACCTGTAGTTAAATTCATGAATTATTCTTTTAAATATTGTCTTTTTATTAATTCAAAAGCATACAGAACAACCAGTGTGGTGTGTGATTCATGACTCAAATGACAAATGACTCTTTTGAACTGTTTTTTTTTTTTATATGAATCAAAAAAGCATTACAGCAACAGTCAGTGTGGTCTGATTCATGAACAAATGACTCTTTTATATCAGTTATTTTTAGCAAATCAAAAACAAAAAGCACAACCAGTGGACCTGTAGTTATATGAAAGAATGACTCTTTTAAATCTTTTTTAGTGAATCAGAAGCATAGAGAACAACCAGTATGGTGTGTGATTTATGAACAAAGGACTCTTTTGAACTAGTTCCTTTCACTGAATCAAAAAAGAATTATAGCACACAACCAGTGTGGTCTAATTCATGAACAAATGACTCTTTCAAACAAGTTATTTTTAATGAATCAAAAACAAAGCTGTAGAACTGTAGCTCCATGAACAAGTTACTCTTTTAAATCTTTATCTTTTTAGTGAACCAAAAGCATGCAGAACAACCAGTATGATGTGTGAATTATGAACAAATGACTCTTTTGAACTGGCTGTATTTACTGAATCAAAACATGCAATATAGCACAACCAGTTTGGTTCACTTCATGAACGCATGACTCTTTTAAACCAGTTCTTTTTAGTGAATCAAAAACAAACAGCACAACCAGTGGACCTTTAGTTCCATGAAAGAATCTCTCTATGAAATGTTTTTTTTTTTTTTTTTCCCAAGTGAATCAAAAGCACACAGAACAACCAGTATGGTGTGTGATTTATGAACAAATGACTCTTGGTTCTTCTTAGTGAATCAAAAATTATTCACAAGCACTCTGGTTCAAATCATAAAGCACAACAAGTGCAGTTTGACTCATGAACAAAGTCTTTTAAACTGGTTCTTTGCAGTGAATCAAATGTACACAGTATAGCACAACCAGTGTTTTAGTACAAATGACTCTTTTAAATTCATTTTAGTTGATCAAAAACATACAGCACAACAAGTGCAGTTTATTTTTTTAATAAATTATTCTTCTGAACTGGTTATTTTTAGTGCAACAAAAATATGCAGTATAACCAGAGTGGTTTGATTCATGAACAAATGACTCTTTTTGGCAAATCAAAAACATATTTATACACATAGTCAAAACCATATAGGACAACCACTATTGTGTGATTCATGAAAAAATGCCCCTTTGATACTGGTCTATCTCAGTGAATCAAAACTGCAGTATTGCACAACCAGTGCGATTCAATTCATGAACAAATGGCTCTTTTGAACGGGTTCATTTTAGTGAATCAAAAACATGCAGTATAGCACAACCAGTGTGGTTTGATTCATGAACAATTGACTCTTTTTATTTTTTTAAGTGAGTCAAAAACAAAACAGCACAACCCTGTAGTTCCATTAAAGAATTGTTCTACTAAATCTTTTATATATATATATATATATACACTACCGTTCAAAAGTTTGGGGTCAGTAAGACTTGTAATAGTCTTTAAAGAAGTCTCTTATGCTCATCAAGGCTGCATTTATTTGATTAAAATATAGAAAAAAACAGTAATATTGCAAAATGTTTTTACAATATAAAATAATGTTTTTTATTTTAACATACTTTAAAATAGAATTTATTCCTGTGATGAAAAGCTGAATTTTTATCAGCTGTTACTCCAGTCTTAAGTGTCACATGATCCTTCAGAAATCATTCTAATATGCGGATTTATTATTAGAATGATCAATGTTGGATAATATCAACAGTTGTGCTGCCAAATATTTTTTGGAACCTGTGATTTTTTTTTTTCAGGATTCTTTCATGAATAACAAGTTTAAAAAGTACAGTGTTTATTCAAAATATAAATATTTTATAACAATGTAAATTATTTATTATTAACTTTTCATAAACTTTTAATTATTAACTTAATACATCCTTGGTGAATAAAAGTATTAATTTCTTAAAAAAAAAAAAAGAAACAATAAAAATGTACTGACCCCAAACTTTTGAACGGTAGTGTATATATTATATAATGAATCAAAAGCATACTGATTAAACAGTATGGTGTGTGATTTATGAACAAATGACTCTTTTGAACTGGTTCTTCTTAGTGAATCATACATGTATTGCACAACCACTGTGATTCAAGTCATTAACAGATGAATCTTTAAAATCAACTCTTCTTACTGAATCAAAAACATAAAGGACAAAAAGTGTAGTTTGATTCATAAACGAATTACTCTTTTGAACTGGTTCTTTGTAGTGAATCAAATGCATGCAGTATAACACAACCAGTGTGGTTTGGTTCATGAACAAATGAGTCTTTCTGGCAAATCAAAAACATATTTAGTCCAGTGTGGTTGTGCTAAAGAGTCATTTGCTCAGTGTGATTCATGAGCAAACGACTCTTTTAAATAAATTCTTTTTAGTTTTATCAAAAACATACAACACAATAATTGCAGTTTGTTTTAAGAATAAATTACTCTTCTGAACTGGTTCTTTCTAGTGAAACAAAATATGCAGTACAACACAACCGGTGTGTTTTGATTCATGAACAAATGAATCTTTTTGGCAAACTAAACTCATATTTATACACATGCACAAAACCAGTAAACCTGTAGTTCAATTAAAGAATAACTCTACAAAAAGTGCAGTTTGATTCATGAACAAATTACTCTTTTGAACTGGTTCTTTTTAGTGAAACAAAAATATGCAGTATAACACAAACAGTGTGGTTTGAATAGTAAATCAATTCCTTTCAATTGTTTTTAGTCAAAAGCATACAGAACAACCACTATGGTATGTGATTCATAAGCAGATGACTCTTTTGAACTGGTTATTCTTAGTGAATGAAAAATTCAGTATTGCACAACCATTGCGATTCACTTCATGAACAAATGACTTTTTTAAACCAGTTATTATTGGCAAATCTAAAATATACAGCACAATCAGTGTACCCGTAGATCTATTCATGAACGAATGACTCTTTTAAACTATTTTTTTTTTATGAATCGAAAAAGCATCAATAACCAGTATGGTTTTTTTTTTCAAAACAGCATTACAGCACAGTGTGGTCCGATTCATGAATAAATGACTTTTAAACCAGTTATTTTTAACAAATCAAAAAATAAAGCATAACCAGTGTACCTGTAGCTCCATGAACAAGTTCATCAAGTTTATTATTTTTCTTTTTAGTGATTTAAAAGCATACGACCAGTCTAATGTGTGAATCAGCAAATAAAAAAATGCAGTATTGCACAACCAGTGTGATTTAATTCATAAACTATTTTTTTTAAATCAATTCTTTTCTCCTTTTTTAAAAATTAATTCCATGAAAGTACATTTTTTGACTCTTTTGAACTGGTTCATTGTAGTGAATCAAATTTGTGCAGTATAGCACAACCAGTGTGGTTTGATTCATGAACAAATGACTCTTTTAAACCAGTTGTATTTAATGAATCAAAAACATCCAGCTGAAGTGCAATTAGATTCATAAACAAATTACTCTTATTAGCTAATCATTTCTGAATCATTCAAAAAGACTCATAATTATTCATATAGCACAACCATTACATTTAAATTTACAAACAACTGAGCCATTTCTTTTAATGATTCATTCAAAATGACTCTCAATAGTACATAGTGAGCAGTATAGCACACCCAGTGTGGTTTGATTCATGAACAATTAACTCTTTAATTTTTTAAGTGAATCAAAAACAAACAGCACAACACCCTAAGTGAACTTGTCAAAACTGCGTCCAAAGTGTCGATATTTTGTGTTAGCACCATTGTTATCTAGCACTGCCTTAATCATTCTGGGCATGGAGTTCATCAGAGCTGCACATGTTGTTGCTGGGATCCTCTTCAAATCCTCTATAATGACATCATGGAGCTGCTGGATGTTAGAAACATGGTGCTTCTCCACCTTCCACTTGAGGATGCCCATAGATGCTCAATAGGGTTCAGGTCAGATCTCCTTCACCTGCACCTTCCTCAACAAGACAATTGTCATCTTGGTGGTGTGTTTGGGGTCATTATCATGTTGGAAAACTGCCGTTCAGCCCAGTTTCTAAAGGGAAAGCATCATGTTCTGCTTCAGAAATGTACAGTACATAATGGACTCCATGTTTCCCCTCAATGAACCGCAGCTCCCCAGTACCAGCAGCCCTAGACCATGATGCTACCACCACCATGCTTGACTGTAGGAGAAACACAATTTTTCTTGGTACTCCTCACCAGAGGATCACCACACATGCTGGACACCATCTGAGCCAAACAAGTTTATCTTAGTCTCATCAGACCATAGGACATGGTTCCAGTAATTCATGCTCTTGGACAGGTTGTCTTCAGCAAACTGTGTGTGGGCTTTCTTGTAAGCCAGCTTCAGAAGAGGCTTCCTTCTCGGATGACGCCAATGCAAACTGACTTGTTGCAGTGTGCAGTGTATGGTGTGAGCACTGACAAGTGGACCTTCTACTTCTGCAACCTCTAAAGCAATGCTGGCAGCACTCATGCATCTGTTTTTTGTAGGCAGGTTCTGCACCTGATGCACAGAATGAGTACTCAACTTTGTTGATTGACCCTTGCGAGACCTATTCCGAATGGAACCCGTCTTGGAAAACCTCTGTATGACCCTGGCCACAGTACTGTAACTCAACTAAAAGTTTTAGGTTGTTACTGAATCTCTTATAGCCTAGACCATCTTTGTGGAGAGCAACAATTCTAATTCTCAAATCTTCAGAGAGTCCTTTGCCATGAGGTGCCTTGTTGAACATCCAGTGGTCAGTATGAGAGAACTGTACTCAAAGCACCAAATTTTAACTGCTCTAATACAAGATACACAACTTGATGAATAGGACATGTGCCTTTGCATGGTTAAATGACATAGTGCTGTTATCGGTGGGGTGTACTCACTTTTGTTGCCAGCTATTTTGACAATAATGGCTGTATGTTGAGTTATTTTCAGGAGACAGGAAATATACACTGCTATACAAGCGGCACATTGACTACTCTAAAATATATCCAAGTTTCATTTCTCTAGTATTGTCCCTTGAGAAGATATACTAAAATGATTGCTAAAATGTGAGGGGTGTACTCACTTTTGTGAGATACTGTATATATAAAAAGATTTAATAGAATAATTCTTTAATGGGACTATAGGTCCACTGGTTGTGCTGTTTGTTTTTGATTCACTTAAAAAAATAACTGGGCTGAACGGCAGTTTTCCAACATGATAATGACCCCAAACACACCACCAAGATGACAATTGCCTTGTTGAGGAAGGTGCAGGTGAAGGTGATCTGACCTGAACCCTACTGAGCATCTATGGGCATCCTCAAGCAGAAAGTGGAGAAGCACCATGTTTCTAACATCCAGCAGCTCCATGATGTCATTATAGAGAATTTGAAGACGATCCCAGCAACAACATGTGCAGCTCTGATGAACTCCATGCCCAGAATGATTAAGGCAGTGCTAGATAACAATGGTTTGACACAAAATGTTGACACTTTGGACGCAGTTTTGACAAGTTCACTTAGGGTGTTGTGCTGTTTGTTTTCGATTCACTTAAAAAATTAAAGAGTTAATTGTTCATGAATCAAACCACACTGGGTGTGCTATACTGCTCACTATATACTACTGAGTCATTTTGAATGAATCATTAAAAGAAATGGCTCAGTTGTTTGTAAATTTGACTATAATGGTGGGGTGTACTCACTTTTGTGAGAACCTGTATATAGTGAATCAAAAGCATAATGATCAAACAGTTTGGTGTGTGATTTATGAACAAATGACTCTTTTGAACTGGTTCTTCTTAGTGAATCATACATGCAGTATTGCGCAACCACTGTGGTTCAAGTCATGAACAAATGAATCTTTAAAATCAATTCTTCTTACTGAATCAAAAACAAAGGACAAAAAGTGCAAAATGTATGCAATATAACACAACCAGTGTGGCTGGGCTAAGGAGTCATTTACTCAGAGCAAATGACTCTTTTTAAATAAATTATTTTTAGTTGATTAAAAAGTGCAGTTTGTTTGATGAATAAATTACTCTTCTGAACTGGTTCTTTGTAGTGAAACAAAATATGCAGTATAACACAGCTGGTGTGGTTTGGTTCATGAACAAATGAGTCTTTTTGGCAAATCAAAAACATATTTACACACAAACACTTTTAAACCAGTTATTTTTAATGAATCAAAAACGTGCAGCAGAAGTGCAATTAGATTCATAAACAAATTACTCTTATTACTGATCATTTTTGAATCATTCAAAAAGACTGCACAACCATTGTAGTCAAATTCACAAACAACTGAGGCATTTCTTTTAATGATTCATTCAAAATGACTCACAACAGAATTATCAGTAAAATAAAACTAAAACATAAAAACAGGAAATCCATATTAACACTCAGTCCATGTAATCTGGCATTTATAATGAAATCAAGTTTCAAAAATAAACCACCATGAGAATATTCACAGAAGTGTGACAACTAGCCCAAGTCTCTTCTACATGTGAAAAACAAGACAGACAGGTACGGAAATGCCCAAGTTTTATTCTATTTATTTTTAACATCCATTCATCTAAAGTAATAAATAGGCTCTCATGTTATCATTTGGTTTTCAGAGTTCAGTATTACATGCACAAAAACATCGTAATTCATTAAAAAGGGCTCCAAATGGTTCCTTCCCCACCCAAACCGAGGTGAATATTCTCAACTATTTCCCCAGAAATTAGACATAACAGCATGGTGTAATAAGACAAAGTTGGTTGACCAACATATCTCAGTGTAGACTGAGGCTCCGTAGATTGTGATTCAGCTTGTCAGCCAAAAACTGTCAATAAATTACCAAGCCTGGGAAAACGAAGAATCCTACTTATTTTAACCTAAATAACATCTAGTTTTTGCAGCACCCATCATCTGTTAAGGCATTTGAGGTTCTGATGTTGGAGAAAATCCTCCTTTGTCCAACTTCTGGCTATGATGTTACATAAAAAATGTTTTTTTGTAAACAATGTGGTGCATGTAAGCCATTGTTGATTTCGTCTGGGGTAAAATGAGTCACAAAAAAATTGAAAAAGGAGGTTTTGTGCTTTGCACACAAGCTAAACATTCAGTAAAGATACATTTGTTCTGATTTTTGTCTGATCTCATCCGTTATTAATGGAACTTTGAGGGATAATTTAATCTTAAAACAACATTTACCGAAAGCAAACTCCAAGAAGGAGTCTGTGTCTTACATAAAACACATGGCTGGAACAGAATATTTATATGCATTGATGTTATTTGTTGAACCTGGACGGCTGCGCACGTAAGAAGCGGGAATGTGAGGAAAGGTTTTCGGCTAGCAAGGTCGTGCATAACAGAGACACACCTCACGGCTCTTGGTTCAAGCCCAGGATACACTCGCAAACACAGACCTGGAACCTGATCTAGAGATGAAGGAATTCCTGAAGTTTTGGGTGGGACAGACAAATCCAACACAAGCACCTCCAGACCCCTTGCCGGGAAGTTAAGAGGGAAAAAAAAAAAACGCCAGTATGTATGGGAGAACGGGGTCATTCGGTGCCTTTCCATAGTTTGTGCTCTATGGGGACCACATCAAAGCAGCACAGTATGTGTGTTTAGGCGGTGGGTGGGTATTTGTGTCTTTTGCAATAAGGAGAAGTACAGTATGAGGTACAGAAGTACATTTCTAACTGCAGGAACGACACAAATTAATTTAAACTAATGCACCAATGAGTCATACTATATGTTCATACCTATTAAAATTAGATTTCGTAAGTGTGCTCTTTGATTTATGTACTCTGAACCATTCATTAAGAAATTTTCCTTGATTTCGGGGCTTATTGTTTAGCTAAGCATTCCTGGAGCATACAAACGCTATAATTTTGGGCAAAACATTTCTAGATGTTTTGAAATCAGTCATGCTTTTTTTTGTAGTGTAGAATTTGATGTGAAAGAATGAATCAGATTTTAGCAATATATTGTTTTGGTTTTATAAAGGCTGTACAGTGAAACTGCAATGTAACTTGAATAAAAGTAAGACTTTTTGTACTCTGACTTTTTTTTGGTCAATAAACAAAAAACAAAAAAGCGTGGGTTGTGGGTTGGTTTGACGACATTCACCACTAACAATAGATAATGGGATGATAAAGCCTGAAAAACATGTTTTGGACATTATCATATTTTTAAAACGTACTACAGTAATGCTTTTTCTTCATTTAAACAGCTTTTGGGTAGCTGAAAATATCTTCTAGTACCATGTAAATATAAGTGTTTTAGTATCATGTTTTTAAAAATAACGTTGTGTTTTTAGTGTGTACACACACATATATATATATATATAAACATACATATATTGAGATACTATTGTAGTTTTTATACATTTTTTGAATAAGTTTTTATTTCCATTGTTTTTTCGTTTTTATTGTATTCTTTTAGTTTTGTTTTATAGTTGTTTATATCTATCTATCTATCTATCTATCTATCTATCTATCTATCTATCATCTATCTATCATCTAAAATCAATTTCTCTATACACACATACACACACAAACAACCAAAAACAAAACAAAATTTAAATTAAAATTAAATTTTAATATTTTTCATTTTCATTGTTATTTGTTTTAATAATTTAGTTTTTTAAGTTGTTGTAAATCTATCCATCTATAAAATTACAATGAAAATATAACAATAAAAACTGTTTTCATAGTGATTTTATTTTTAATAATTTTGTTTATATATATATATATATAGAAAGGAAAAGGTTTCATTGGTGATGCCGTCTTTCCCTTCCATAATTTCTCCACAAACTACCAGTCTACATTACCCTACTCTCTTACCACTAATAACAGCTTATGGGCTGCTAAAATGTGCCACGCATCCATTTATCTTACCCACTGACAGGTATTACATTAAATATGGGTTGCCACTGCCACTGTATATGTCTTAGTTTATGTAAATATGGGTCAAAGTTAATTTAATGACTTTAAATGTATGTTTTCTATAATTTTGCTTCAGCCAAACCTATATATCAGTGGTAAAGTTCATTTAAGCAGGTACCATTAAAGTGTCAAGCTTTTGCTGCTCAATCCGTCATGTGATATTATTATTATTATTAACGTGTAAAGCCTTTATTCATACAAGTACATTTTAGTATGTTTTCTTTGTTTCAGTCTGTAATGAAACCTCATCAACTCCCGTATACAGAATAATTTGCACAGGCCTTATATGAACAATGCTGATATTTTCAGTCTGTCAAATCCACAACTCACTGATGTCACAAACCAGCAGCAAATCTTTTAAAAAGTGCAGCATCTGTTAAAATACTACTTTGCAACAAGTCAAAGGTTCATTTGTTATGGTCCATGGTTAAAAATACGAGCTCATTGTCTCGACATGTTGCTCAGTAGGGAGTGTGAATGGCTTTGACATTGTTCTTCTAAAAGCTAACTATAGGAGGCCATTAAAATGCTTTGTTAATGGGTCACTGTGGAGCTGAAGTGTTACCTGCTATGCCAAACATTCATCTCGTCACTGATGACATTCTCATGAATCTACTAAAACCAGTGTTACCTGAAATACAGAAGATCCCACTTCTCACCTGTTTGCCTCATTCACTTGCCACAACACCCGTTACTGCTTCTGTTGCCGGTAAGTCTCTGAATCACTGCTTGTTTACGTTTTTCTGTGGGACTTGAAGCTGAAGTGTGTAATTTTTTTTTAAAATGTCAAACAACTCTATCCATTCTTAATATGCAGAGACAGCTATAAGTTTAATTATAATAATTTCCCTTACTGTGGCTCTGTCAAAGCAGCCCGGTATGGCAACAACTGTCTCAACCAATAGTGTGAGTTTGGGGATAGGGCTGTCGGTTTGTTCAACCAATAGCAGACGAGGAGAGTTCAGAAACTTGTTTGAAAACAGTCAAATATTCTGCTGTTTTGTTTGGTGGCACTAGTGGCAAAGAAATTACACTTTAACATTTCTGAAAAAAAAAAATCAAAATCACTCAAGCTGACAATAGGAAAGTTGTTTAAAGAGCCAAGTAAGTCTCTGACTTACTGCTTGTTTATGTTTTTCTGTGGGACCTAAAGCTGAGGTGTGTAATTTTTTTATATTAAATGACTCCATCCATTCTTAATATGCAGAAACAACTATAAGTCAGCCGTCTGTAGGCAGATTTCCCTCACTCTAGCTCTGTCAAATCAGCCCGGCATGGCAACAACTGTCTCAACCAATAGTGTGAGTTTGGGGATGGGGCTGTCGGTTTGTTCAACCAATAGCAGATGAGGAGAGTTCAGAAACTTGTTTGAAAACAGTCAACAGTTCTGCGGTTTTGTTTGGTGGCACTAGTGGCAAAGAAATTACACTTCAGATTTAACAATTCTGAAAATAAATAAATAAATAAATAAATAAAATAAAAAATTAAATCAACCAATCAACCTCATCAACCAATGGCAGATGAGGAGTGTTTAGAAACAATTCTGAAAAAAAAAAATAAAAATAAAATAAAAAATTAAATCAGTCAAGCCGACAATAGGAAAGATGTTTAAAAATCCAAGTAAGTCTCTGACTCATTTATTATTATTATTATTATTATTATTATTATTTTCTGTGGGACCTGAAGCTTAAGTGTGTAATTTGTTTGCTGTTAAATGACTCTATCAATTCTTAATATGCAAAGACAACTATAAGTCAACCATTTGCAGGCAGATTTCCCTCACTGTGGCTCTGTTAAAGCAGCCCAGAACGGCAACACTGGGTATACCAATAGTGTGATGTTGAGGGCGGGGCTAGCTGTTTGTTCAACCAATATTTATGTTTTTCTGCGGGACTTAAAGCTGAGTTGTGTCATTTTTTGATGTTAAATGACTCTTTCCATTCAAAATTTGCAGAGACAACTATAAGTCAGCCATTTGTAGGCAGATTTCCTTCAGTGTGGCTCGGTCAAATCAGCCCAGCACGGCAACAACTGTCTCAAACCAATAGCATGAGTTTAGGGATAGGGCTGTCGGTTTGTTCAACCAAAGGCAGATGAGGAGTGTTTAGAAACTTGTTTGAAAACAGTCAACAGTTCTGTGGTTTTTTTTGGTGGCACTAGTGGCGAAGAAACTACACTTCAGCTTTAACAATTCTGAAAAAAAAAAAAAAAAATGAGTGTAGCTGACAATAGGAAAGCTGCAACAACTGCCTCAACCAATAGTGTACGTTTGGGGGCGGGGCTATCTGTTTGTTCAACCAGTGACAGATGAGGAGAGTTCAGAAACGTGTTTGTTTTTGCTTAAAGCCGAGGTTGTGTAATTTTTTTTTTCTTATTAAACAACTATATCCATTCTCAATATGCAGAGACAACTAAAAGTCTGCCATTTGTAGGTAGATTTCCCTCACTGTGGCTCTGTCAAAGCAGCCCAGCATGGCAACAACTCGCTCATCCAATAGTGTGAGTTTGAGGGTGGGGCTATCTGTTTGATCAACCAATGGCAGATGAGGAGAGTTCAGAAACGTGTTTGTTTTTGCTTAAAGCCGAGGTTGTGTAATTTTTTTTTTCTTATTAAACAACTATATCCATTCTCAATATGCAGAGACAACTAAAAGTCTGCCATTTGTAGGTAGATTTCCCTCACTGTGGCTCTGTCAAAGCAGCCCAGCATGGCAACAACTCGCTCATCCAATAGTGTGAGTTTGAGGGTGGGGCTATCTGTTTGATCAACCAATGGCAGATGAGGAGAGTTCAGAAACTTGTCTGAAAACACTAAATGTTTTTGTGGTTTCGTTTGGTGGCACTAGTGGTGAATAAATGACACTTCAACTTAAACAATTCTGAAAAAAAAAAAAAAAAATTAAAAATCAGTCATGCTGATAATAGGAAATTTCTATGGGACTGTAACGGTCAGAGTGTTGGTCCCTTTAAGACTCGGGTTTCAGTGCCCCTGCACTTGTGTGTATATGCTGGAAGAACACAGTGTTGCACCATTTCCTTTAATACTAATAAACTCATTGATGGT
This sequence comes from Labeo catla, assembly GCA_012976165.1. Lineage (NCBI taxonomy): Eukaryota > Metazoa > Chordata > Actinopteri > Cypriniformes > Cyprinidae > Labeo > Labeo catla. The sequence continues at coordinate 201,224 of VONZ01000924.1, read as the reverse complement.
GACCTGCCTCGTGTGTTTCTTTCCAAAAGCACAATAGGTTACAGGACTTGACGATTAAGTGTATAACTTCTTTGCTGTTAAACAACTCTATCAATTCTTAATATGTAGAGACTACTATAAGTCAACCATTTGTAGGCAGATTTCCCTCACTATGGCTCTGTCAAAACAGCCCAGCATGGCAACGTTTGAGTATACCAATGGTGTGAGTTTGTGGGCGGGGCTAGCTGTTTGTTCAACCAATGGCAGATGAATATATATAATCAGTCAAGCTGACAATAAGAAAGATGTTTAAAAAGCCAAGTAAGTCTCTGACTCACTGATTGTTCATGTTTTTCTGTGGGACTTAAAGCTGAAGTGTATAATTTTTTTGATGTTAAACGACTCCGATTCGATATCCATTCTTAATATCCAGAGACAACTATATATACAATATTTCTGTGGTTTTGTTTAGTGGCACTAGGCAAAGAAATTAAACTCTTCAGCATTAACAATTCTACACTAATCAAATTCACTCCAGCTAACAATAGGAAAGGTGTTTAAAGAGCAAAGTAAGTCTCTGACTCACTGCTTGTTTATGTTCTTTCTGTGGGACTTAAAGCTTAAGTGTGTAATTTTTTTTTATGTTAAATGACTCTGTTCAATCTTAAAATGCAGAGACAACTATAAGCCAGCCATCTGTAGGCAGATTTCCCTCACTGTGGCTCTGTTAAAGCAGCCCAGCACGGCAACAACTGGCTCAACCAATAGTGTGAGTTTTAGGGTGGGGCTATCTGTTTGTTTAACCAATGGCAGATGAGGAGTGTTTAGAAACTTGTTTGAAAACAATCACTGGTTCTGCGGTTTTGTTTGGTGGCAGTAGTGGTGAAGAAATTACACTTCAGCTTTAACAATTCAGAAAAAAATAATCAAAATCAGTCAAGCTGACAATAGGAAAGTAGTTTAAAGAGCCAAATGCTGCTGAGCCTGTATTTTCAGATGACTCATGAGTAAATTGTAAAACCAAAATGAAAAGTCACTTCAATAAACATGTTTTGTATTGTTTTTAAAGATGAATTTTCAGTGAGCGATACAGTAAATAACAGCAAAGTTCATCTAAAGGTTAAAAATAGAAAATTGACCCATAATGATTTATAATTTTTAAAAATATCCCCCCAATTGAGGGTTTTACATGAGTTAGCGTGGTACAAAAAGATCCCAGTTTTGAAAAATAAATTCTTATAAGTGTCTTACGCAAAGGCTTTTAAAGTTTCTAGTCAGGTTTCTTTTTTTCTCCAAATTTGTAACACCTGTAAATGATTTTGCAAGACTTAACATATTTAATATCTATCTGTATTACGTTATTTGTACAATTTTTCCAGTAATCATCGAGTGCATTTGAAGGACAACTCCATAAATGATTCATAACTTGTACTGGAGACCCGGTTTACATTAATACTGTTTTTGAATAACGAGAGGGGAATATTTCCATACAATTATGCTATAACTCCTTGTGCCAGAAGCTACTCAAGTGAGAGCATTGGAAGAATCTTTATTTTCATTGCAGACGTTCAGATCACATGCCAGCCTGCTTGCCCTTAAGACTGGCAGTTCAAAGAGCGCTTCGTAACATAGAGACTACCCCATCTGAACAAGCAAACCAAACACTAGATACATGATATAACAAACTTTAAAGTGCTGTTAAATCAACAGTAGGGTCGCATTTCCTAAGCTGCGGTTTAATAAAACGGACCTCCCAGTTTGAACGATGAAATGCGGTTTTGTAACCATGTGGTGTTCAATGTCCACATAATCACACTCCAATCATAATATGAATGCAATCATAACATAAATATATGACAACCTGGAGGTTACTGGTGTAAAACTCAAACTTTTCTGCTTTATGTTTGGGGCTTTTTGCCTTTATGCTACTAGACAGATGTAAAGACCTGGAATGGTAACAGAACATGACGCAGGTCAAATTCAAACACACATGCACAAACTACTACGTCACAGCTCTAACTAAAACGACTGCATATTTTTTACATAAGCCCATGCACACTTCCTCTGCTAGCATTAGCATGACTCTTTAAGAGCGTGGGGTGTGTCACAAACACTCACACAGTCATTGCTAATTGTTGCTATAGTTGACCAGGAGACAGGAAGTCTGTAATTTACTTACTGTCTGAATAAAACTCTTCGAAAGGCTTGGGAAAACAACAAGACACTTTATCGTCATTACACAGTCCATTTGTTAGCACGTTTCACAGCCCAATCTTGAATGCGATGTAACTAAAATGACTAAAACACCACTGTTGTCATGGTGCCTCCCCATCTGCAATGTAACAAGTCAATGTCAGATGAACATTTGCAGTTTCACTGCCCTGACATTATGCTCTCTCACTGTAATCTTCTAAGGATTATACTCTATTTAAATCATTCAGCCGTTCCCAGAGGAACATTTTATTGCATAAAGTTTGCACTTTCAGCATCTAGGTCATGAACTCAGCAAGTTTACATTTCAATGCACTTTAAAGAATTAAAAATTCTGTTATTAACTACTCACCCTCATGACCTTCGTTCATCTTCAAAACACAAATAAAGATACTTTGAATGAAATCTGAGAACTTTCAGACCCAGACAGCAACACAATTGACATGTTCAAGAAGGTAGTAAAGGCATCATTAAAATAGTCCATGTGACATCAGTGGTTCAACCATAATGTTATGAAGCTATGAAAACCAAAATAGTGACTTCATTCAACAATTTCTTCTTTTCTGTGTCAGTCTTCAACACGTGTTCACGAATGTTCCACAACGCACGCGTGTGTTCTGGAGATAAATGGTCTTACGGTTTGGAACAACATGAGGGTAAGTAATTAATGACAGAATTTTCATTTTTGGATGAACTATCAATTTTAGATCTCTTATGAAACTCTCAAGCAGATATCTTCAGGTTTCTTTCTCAAGATTGAATGGAGACTTTTCTTCTCGTATAGGAGAAACACTTGAGGTATTAGGATCTCATTTGCAAGTTTTCTTAATTATGTGGAGAGAGAAAGCAAATGTGTGCGAGAGAGTCTTGAAGCGTATGTTTCTGAATGGTATAATGCCAGAAAAATAGCTCCCTGACCACTTGGTCTGGCAAGCAGCCCTGAGGTCTGGAATCTGATGACTGCGCTCGACTAGACCTCACTGGTTTCTCTATAGTTTTGCAGATCCCACTCGTTCGGCATCAATATTAACTCCGCTTTCCAGCTCTCATTTACTATTTACAGAATCATAATTTATTCCTTTTATTAGCTAGACATTTATATCCAAATCAAGCCCATCGGGCTAATCTAATAGCCACATGTGGTGGCTCAGTTTCTCAATGTTGTAGCTCACCAAGAAATGAAAATTCTGTCAATAATTACTCACCCTCATGTTGTTCCAAACCCATTAGACCTTCGTTCATCTTTGGAACACAAATTACAATTTTTAGTGGAAATCCGAGAGCTTTGTTACCCTACATAGACAACAACACAACTGACACGTTCAAGGCCCAGAAAGGTAGTAAGGACATTGTTAAAATAGTCCATGTGACATCAATGCTTCAACCATTGTGTTATGAAGCTAAGTGAATATTCGACAATTTCTTCTCTTCCATGTCAGTCTTTGACGGATGTTCATGAGTACCATAAGCACAATCGCATTTAGGTCTGATTTCACAAAAAAAAAGACTCATGCAATTCCAGTCAAACAATACTAACCGGCTGGTTTGTTAAAGAGAAAAGAGGTCAGGAAATTTAACATGCTCTCCAGTGATCCAAAGTGCTGGCCCAACATGACCTTCTCAGTCCCTCAAATGTGGGAATGTGGTTTTCTATTGAAGCACGCCAACCTCCTTAGCCTTCCTCCACCTCATCTCCCGCTGCAGTATAAACTCATCTTGAATAAATTCGTTTTCACTTTGACTGCGCTACGAGGAGGCCGGACAGTAGCACGAAGTCAATCCAAAACACGGAATCCGGCACCCAGCGGATCTAAAGTGGCTTCTCTTGGTGTGTTGGTGGTCCTGGTTAGTCATGATGACATTTTATTTCCCTGAATAAGTAGATTGCGTTAGCTTTCCCACATAGAGACCAGGTCAAACCACTTCATGCTGGCATTTTCTGTCTAGTCTTCTGTCTGAGATTTAGAGCTCTGTTGTTAATTGGGTTTATAAGTCCAGGCATTCAAAATAAGGATGTAACTATGGAGTCATCACATTAAAACATTTCTTGAAAATGGTATACAAGTTTTAAAATGCACATGAAACCAACATGAATACAAAGAGTATATTTCTAAGAACTTGTTCATGTTTGTTTTCCTTTATCGTGGACAGTCTTCTTCATCACAGACCTAATTGTTGACCACCTCTAGTGGCTTGGTATCTTTTATTATGAAACCATATACTGTACGAAGAGACGATGCACGACCTGACAGTGCAAGGCCTTTAGTTTGAAATTTGTGTACACCAAGACAACATGCCTCCACTACCCCTACGCACTGACCTAGACCCTATCATTATACTAAACGCCTTACATAGCAGATGACTTGGTGACTCTTGGCTGTCAACAAGCCACTCCATTCAGCTAACTTCCTCATGCTTGGAAAAGAACACAAAATTGCTACAAGTTTAAGCAAGTTTCCATCATGATTCCAGAGAATAGTCACACTTATTTAAGCAAAACAAGTAATTCAGGACCTGATGTGGCTGTGAGAATTCAGACTTTGTTTGAGAAAGATAATCAGCATCCCCTGTTTATCTCAGTTGCAAGCCAGGGATCTTAAGGAACCCCATAAATGTAGCGACAGCTGCACCGCAGGACTCACGCACTGTCTTTAAATTACGGTTGAAGGGAGTGTTTTTGAGAAAAATGTGCTAACAAAGTTTGGGACTATAACTTTAACATGGTAATTTAGCACGGTTTGCCATAGGAATGCAACTAATGCTTCCAGAGATCACACCATGGATATTTGAAGTTAGATTATTGCAGTTTATTCCATTTCCAACCAAAACTGGGGTCATGTGTGTATTTAGGCATGGAAAAATGTAAACGTGCGAACACAAATGCCCTCATGTAGTTCCAAACCCGTAAGAACTTTGTTCATCTTCAGAACACAAAATTAAGATTTTTTTTCAGAAATCCAAGAGCTTTCTGACCCTGCATAGACAGCAATGGAACTACCACGTTTAAGGCCCAGAAAGGTAGTAAGGAGTTCGTTAAAATAGTCAATGTGACATCAGTGGTTCAACCGTAATTTTAGGAAGCTACGAGAATACTTTTTGTGTTCAAAGAAAACAAAAATAACGACTTTATTCAACAATTTATTCTCCTCTGTGTCAATAGTTGCGTTGCTGTCTGTGCAGGGTCAGGCTTTCGGATTTAATCAGAAATATCTTAATTTGCATTCTGAAGATGAACAAAGGTCCTACGACATGAGAATTTTCATTTTTGGGTGAACTGTTCCTTTAAGAATCACAATATCATAATGTACAATTAACGGTGTTACTAAATTATAAGGGTTTTTTAAGAAACCCTTTAATTCTTAGATGTATAATGTTTTTTGTTTATTTACATCCACTGGTTATAATTCTTGGCAAATGTCTTCTTTACAGCCACAGAAGACAGTGACTAAGAGACAAAAACAAGACAATCACAGGCCACAAGGGACAGTAACTCGAGTAGGAAAAACGCTCCCGGAGCTTCAACAAGGTCTGGTTGCGCCTGTAGTGTATTAAAATCCCTTGTGAGTGCAACCAGGTGATTGGAGGATGACGAACCCGGCTAATGCTGAGTGATGTGGATGAGGGTAAGACGCTGTGCACGGTGTCTTAGAGGATCAAATGTGCACACACACTCATGCAAATGTACTTTCATGTACACACTCAGTCAATGGGATTTAGACTGGAGTCCTCCCTCCCTCCTTCTCTACTCTAATCGCAGTGTTGTGGTTTTCTCGCTGTGGCTCTGTGGTTGTTTTCTCCTCCCTCTCAGGAAACTCTCTGTCTCTCTCTCTCTTCACTGTGTATATAAGTAAGCAGTGGGTAGGCTTTTCAGTAGACACAGAAAAACTATGCTAGAGTACTGTAGATGTAGAGAGGTGTGTGTAGTGTATCGGCAGCCGTATGTGACTGAAGCAGCGGCGTGGGATCTACAGGTGAGTGACCTCTAATTACTGTGACTCAATATTTTATATATATACACAAACACTTCACATGGACCAGTTGACATCAGCACACTCTCAAAACAAAGTGCATGACAAAAGTAGGCACATTCCATCTCCTTATAGCATTTCTAAAAATGTTGTCTGTGTTGTTCTAAGTTAAGTATACTCTGTAATTCACTGTTTTCATTCTTGCACTTTGTATTCAGACGTCAATGAATGTTTTTGAATGACTGCAGATGCATACTTTGAGTTACCATGTTGAGCAATATGACAGTTTTTTTAATCTGATGTTTTAGCAAAGCTGTCAAAGAGCAATGCTTCGAGAGGAAGCTAGAAGTAAAGATGTTTACATGGAGTTTTGAAGACCTTTCAATAAGGATGCAAAATACTTGGCTACCAAATGTGTTATCAGCCAGTAGAGTTTTTAAAATTTATCAGCAACGATATTGATTTAATTATGCTAATTTTTTCTGTTCTTACATTTGCCATTATTTAAAGCTTACTTAATTTTAATAATTTCAAAACTCTAAGAGTTTAAAATCACTGTTGTATGCAGAACGCAATCTTTAGCCAATCATAAAATGTTTATTTTTCATACTGTACATTTACACTATCTCACGACCAATTCATACATATTTTGAGAGGTGGCTAAGTTGTATGAATTCGTACGACTTTACTCGTACAATTTTGTGTGATTTGTTGAGACCCCAGTGATGGATAGGTTTAGGAATGGGGATAGGTGTAGGTCATTTGCAGCCACTTCGTATAATATGTACGAACTGCCATGAGATCGGGTTGGCTAATTTGTACAAATTCGTACAACCTCACTTGTACAATTTTGTATGATTTGTCTAGACCCCAGTAACGGGTAGGTTTAGGGGCATAAAATATGTATGATTTATGCCTAGATTAATAACAGTATAATTTGTACATATTTTAATATAGTTCAAATATATTTAATACAAAATAAACAGAAATGTAGATATAAATTTACTAAAATTTGATGCCGGTATTAGTTTTTTTAAATTTGTCGGTATTGGTATTTAATCATGCTAATTTTCTCTCACTCTAGATTTGCCATCATTTAATGCTTACTTAATGTAAAAATTTCAAAACACTAACAGTTTAAAATCACTGTTAAACATAATCTTTAGCAAATCTCAAAATATGGTAATTTGATCTCATGATCAATTAATTCGTATTTCATGAGGTGGCTAATTCGTACGAATTCGTTCGACCTTACTTTGATTTGTCTACATCCCAGTGATGGGTAGGTTTAGGGATGGTTAGGAATTGGGGAACTCGTAAAATACGTATGATTTAGCAAAAAGCGTACAAATTTGTACAAGTGAGGTCGTACAAATTAGCTGCCGTGTTAAATATGTACGAATTGCCATGAGATTGGGTTGGTACATTATACATAGATTAAAAACAGTACAAACTGTACAGAGTTGTACAAACATATTTAATACAAAATAAATGCAGAAATTTAAACATAAACTGAATACAAATTTTAAATAAAATTAGTATAGAGCCATATAGAATCATTATCGGTTATCTATCAAAATTTTTAAATAATTATCAGACAGAATTTTAATATTAGTGAATTCTAAATTGTAGATACATCACTAATAGTGTAAACAGGATTTTCATCAGTGCTATGACTATTTTGAATGGGAAAGTTGAAGGGCAAAACCTCTCCGTGAAGAAAATTGAATGAAAGAAAACCTAATTAGCTCATTCCAAATATATGTGTTCCTCAAAGGGTTTAATTTAAAGTTTACTGTCAGAAAATGTGCTGTGGCACCACTGAGGTCTTTGAACAGTGGCTCTGTAAATATTTTGAAGTGAGTTAATCAGAGGGAAGGGTTTACAGATGAGATTACGCACTTCCGGATAAAGAGCCTCTCTTGGGTGACGGCCAGTGATGCTGGAGAAACAGCCTCTAACGTCAACGTTTCCCAGGACCTCTTGTGGTATATGGTAAACACGTAGTGTCGTTATACCATTTCTTTGTCAGCAAAGCTAGCTTTAGAAGTTGGTATTGTGTCAGCAGTGCCCAAAATAGGATTCTTTGATCTTGAAGAGATCAGTCATTATCCTTATACCTAAGAGAAAACAATCCACTTCAAACCAAAACACACTCTCATATTAACCTGACGCAGAACATTGTTTGGGTTCCACTGTGATTAAGATTCTCTTTTTAAGGTTTTGTTTGCCGTTCGAGCATCAAACACAGCAATAAATAACCAAATCAGACTTCTTATCTGTGATCTGGGTGTGTTACCTTGAAGAATGTCATCTTATTTCATTTGAGGCAAACAAACGATTAAATGGGAACACTGGCCTTACATCGTCCTCGGAGCCACAGATATTAAACCACACATCTTCTACGGAGCCCTGAGGTTCCGTTATGGCGATTCAAGAAACCCCTCTGTCTCCTGTTGTAAATCTGGCTCAGTCATATTTATGTTTCCAATTTAGATCAAATTCACTTTTGGATGGGACTAAATGAAGTCGCATTGAAATCCAAGCATCAGGTCGACTCCATGCCTTTTGTGGTTTCTCTGAAACCGTCGCCTAAAAGGTTTCTGTAAAAACCACTCTCACTGAGCCACATGTATCTTAATTATTGCCAGATAGGGCTGAGGGTTTGAGAAAGCTCAAAGATAAATAAATCTATCTTAAATACAGGCACAATTGCTTCAATTCTCCAAGTTTTTTTATTGACGGCAACCCTAAAGATTAATGGAAAGTTTTATTCATTCCCCCCACTTGAATTCTCTCACATGTGGGATCCTTCTTCTTCTCCATTTTTAACAACCTTTGTCACAAGCCACAGTATTATAAATAAAGCCTTTTATACATTATCAGTGTGTGAAGGTATTCCATGCACAAATGCAGTGAAGATCATCTGTGAAGCTCACTGCAAAGCAGAGGTCTTATTATGCAGGAAGTGGTTTAATTCTTCCCCCTCATGGCACAGGCCCGGCGCCAGTCCTAGGGGAAAAAGGAGCTACGGCGCTCTCAGCCAGGCTCTTTCCACTCAATAACACAACCACCACGGGGCTCCACAATTTGCCTTCATCCGCAACATTCCACGCCATACCTCATTTTTCAACCTCTGATTTAGCACATGACTGGCATTAATAACCTCCCAATACATGTGTTACTGCCATGGTTACTAGTGATTGGTTCCATGCCATATTCTGAGAGAAATCAGAGACCCTGATTATCCAGTACTAAAGAACATCCTGTAACACTTATAACAAACTTGGAGGCTGTTACTTAAACCACAAATTTCAATTTTTCCCAATTTGCAATTTGATGTTTAAAGTCAGACTAGAGATTTAGGATATTGTACTTTGCATACAGTAGTCCTGAAAGTTTTCGGTCACCTGAGAGTATCTGACTTTGTGAGAATTGCAGATACCAGTTGGTTATATGAATTTCATTGCATTACATTCGCTGTATCTTTGTCTTTGCTTTTAATGCGCCAACATGCAGATAGGGCATCTGGCGAGGGCAGCTATGATTATGGGTATGTGGGCGCCACACTGGTGAGAGTATGTGGCTGGATTTGGCCGTTACCCTTGTGGTTTACTGTTGGTTTGACTGATGACTGCAACCTCCAAAGTAATGTTTGACTCATAATCAAACCAAGCTGAAACACAAAATGTTATGTTTATGCTTGACCTCTCCCTATTTTGCACACTTGGCTTATGACTTTCGGACAAAAGGCCTCATGTCCATCTTAAAGATGAACACCTTTGCCATTTTAGACATTATCTACTGTGTCAGTAGCAAAAACGCTTGTATTTCTTGACTCTCTGTACTGTCTATGTTCATTTAGTTGCAAAGTTTTCCATATTTGGGGGGGCTTGAGTCATCAATCATTAGCAGCACTGAACTGAACAATGCCACTGAGCTGAACGGATGCCGCAAATTTAGCTGATTGTTGCTGCTGAAAATGGTCACTAATTGTCATGTTTTGGGCAGTACTAATCAGTCGGACTGGAAAAAAAACATTTGGAGTACTATAGACTGCCAAAAGTTATGACAAATCAAGGAGAAAACTGCAAAAACTGTCTAAGGAACAAAAGGTGTTTGTAGTTGGCCAAACTGAACCAGGATTTCCAAGGCAAGAAACAAAAAACATTTGTGTTTGTTCTTATTATTTCCGGTCAGGCAGGTGAAATATTAGGCTAAAATCGACGTGTAGCCAAGTATGGTGACCGATACTCTGTATTTGAGCTCTGCATTTAACCCATCCAAGTCCGCACACACACAGTGAACACACACCCGGAGCAGTGGGCAGTGATGCCTGGGGAGCAGTTTGGGGGTTCAGTACCTTGCCCAAAGGTCTCACCTCAGTTGTGGTATTGAGGGTGGAAGAGAGTGCTGTTCATTATCTCCCTCCACCGACAATTCCTGCCAGACCTGAGACCCGAGACCGTGACCTTCGGGTTATAAGTCCGACTCTATAACCCAGGGATACTCAAATCTGGCTTGCGGGATCCACTTTCCTGCAGAGTTTAGCCCAAACTGCGGCACTCTAATACTGCTTGCACATATATTTAACTTCCACATTTTTATTCCTGTGGTTTAGACAGCATAAATTAGCAGAACACGTTCAGCAGTACATTAATCATGCAATTAATGCTGTTGTTTACATCCGAGTATCTCCATTATGGGCGTGCATCCGGCTAGCTGACCAAACCGTGACGTAAGTGCAAACCCTCTATAGGTATATCGTGGTTAACAACGCATCCCAAGTTGCACTGGACAAATAATGCTAAATATGATAGTACCAGTTATTGTGCAAACGTTGTATAACTCTGTGTGCTACTTACCTCACTTCTTTTTTTGTCCCTCACAGGATGATTGACAGTTGCCTGTGCTGAGTCACGTAGCAGAATGCTCGGTGTGCCCTGCGGGGCCTTGCAACACCACACTGTGCCCGTAGCCTGTGCCATCATCTGTTCCTGGCTGTTGATCCTGGTCAATTCTGCCTTCTGCCAGAAACCTGCAAAGCTGCCTCTGGTGGGCCGCAAGCCTTTTCTGGCAGCCTGGAATGCTCCACTGGATATGTGTACGTTGAAGTACAATATCAACGTCAGCCTTGATCTTTTCCATATCAGCGGCAGTCCACGAGCCATCCACACGGGCCAAAATGTTACCATCTTCTATGCCAACCGCCTGGGTTACTACCCTTTCTACAACGAGCAAGGGGTTCCCATCAACGGAGGCCTACCTCAGAACAGCAGCCTTGAAGCACATCTTCACAAAGCCCGAAAAGACATAACACACTTCATCCCTTCGGAAGACTTCAGTGGCCTGGCTGTGATCGACTGGGAGTTCTGGCGGCCACAGTGGGATCGTAACTGGCACAAGAAAGACATTTACCGACAGCGTTCGCGTGAGCTGATTGCACAGGCTTACCTTAATGTGACCGACGAACAGGTGGTAGAGCTGGCACGCTTGCGCTTCGAGAAGAGCGCCATGGAGTTCATGCAGGGCACGCTGAAGCTCGGTACACAAACTCGTCCGAACGGACTCTGGGGTTTTTATCTCTACCCTGACTGTCACAATTACAATGTACATGCACACGACTACAACGGCACATGCCCCCTACAAGAGAGCCAACGTAATGATGAGCTGTTTTGGTTGTGGAACAGCAGCACTGCCCTCTTCCCAGCCCTCGCTATACGCAAAAGCCACATGGACAGCATTCGCAACCTGCACTTCTCACAGAACAGGGTACTGGAGTCAGTGCGACTGGCCTCCCTTACCTCATTGCCCTATGAGCTACCTACATATGTATACACACGCTTGGGGTATAGAGACGAGGCCATGGCTTTTCTGACCCAGGTAGGAGCATATATTCAATCAGAAATCTAAATATAACATGATGTACTTTGGGGAATCATACACAAGTCCTCAATACAATTTAATTATACCAGGGATAGTGGAGTGCTCCTGTCCTGCAGAGTTTAGCTCCAACCCTAATCAAACACACCTGAACAAACTAATCAAGGCCTTCAGAATTACTAGGGCTACAGGCAGGTGAGGTTTTGTTCAGAGTTGGAGCTAAAGTGTGCAAGACATCGCCACTCCAGGGCTGACGTTGCCTATCTCTGAATTGTACAGTCAGCCTTTCCAAAGAAGAATCTTCTGATTGTTGTAAGTTCAAAAAACAAGGGTGATAACATTTAGAATTTTCTGACATTTCTGGACAAATTCTAACATTTCTGAAGGGCAAATTTCCTGAAAAGTTTAGCTCCAACCTGCTCCAACAATTTTCTAAAAGTTTCTAGTGCACCTGTGGACCTTGATTAAGTGGTTCAGGTGTGTTTAATTGGGGTTGGAGCTAAACGTTGTAGAACAGTGGTCCTCCAGGAGAAAGTTTGAACACCCCTGCTCTGTATACCAGTGGTTCCCAACCACATTCCTCAGGCCCCCCAAACACTGCATATTTTGCCTCTCTCTTTTGTCTGACACACCCATTTCAGGTCTTGGAGTCTCTACTAATGAGCTGTTGATCTGAAACAGTTGTGCTTGATTAAGTAGACATGGAAAACATGCAATGTTGAGGGGGCTCCAGGAATGTGGTTGGGAACCCCTGCTACACACAAACTGTGAGTCTGAAATCAAGAGCTCCCTCTTGTGGTCCATCAGAACAAACACATGCAATATTAAGTATTTTAGTTAAACTGTTTAATGTTTAAAAAAACATTGGAAGTAAACTTAAATTGCAATTATGTTATATACGTATATATACACATTAATCTCTTTATTCATTTTCATTTCACAGAAAGACTTGATACATACAATAGGAGAAAGTGCTGCTTTGGGAGCTGCAGGATTTGTCATCTGGGGGGATCTTAACCTCACTTCTTCAAGGGTGAGATTTTAGTACTGTTTCATGTTTCTGAATTGTCTTGAAACATCTGTTCACAGGTACCTTTTTCCACAATGGCACTTGTCTTATTAGTTAAGACTGTTGTGCTTATCAATTATCTACTTCAAAGAGAAAATTCCTAGATTCCAAGGGATTTTCAAACTTTTCTACCTAAGGTAGAAGTCCTCAACCCTGCTTCTGGAGACCCACTGTCCTGCAGAGTTTAGCTCCAAATCTAATCAAACATACCTAAACTAGCTAATCAAGGTGTTTATGATGACCTGAAAACTGCAGGCAAGTGTCCTGGAATAATAATAAAATATACAGTGAATTTTGAAAGGTGATCCATCGTAAAGCAGTAAATCTAAGGCTACGTCTTCATTAATCTGGATACATTTGAAAACTGTGTTTTTGTTTTAAAATGTGCTCGATCCACACTAGAGTATTCAAGTGTTTTCTAAAAGTTTCTGAAAAATTGGAAAATGCTCAATTTGCCTTACTGCGCATGTGTAAATCCTCCACTGAGATAATACGAGACGGAACAGACAAGTTTTCAATTTTATCGACTTTGGAAAGCATTTTTAAAATGCTCAGTTTTGCTTGACGAAAACACAGTCTCAGTTTGGATGGAAGGCCAAAACAAAGAGAAAAAGATGCATTTTCAAACAAAAACGTATGGACAAGGCCTAAACCTTTTGACTTGAAAGCTTGAAAAGTTTGAAAAACGCTGTTCTAGGTATTTTCTGTAGCAGCGAAACAAAACACATGCAAAAGGTCACCAGATACAATGATTGCAATGCAATATGACATTTACATTGATGTCTGGTTCAATACAGAATGCATTAGAAAACTTGCCAGCAGAGTTTGCACTTCAATGCCACAGTTTTAACTTAATGTAACTTCCTGTGTCCCCTCAGCAAAACTGTTCCAAAGTGAAGGCGTTTCTGAACCACAGACTGGGTCAGTACATCACTAACGTAACCCGGGCAGCAGAAATCTGTAGCGAATTACTGTGTCAGTTCAATGGACGTTGTGTCCGTAGAGACCCACAGGCACCACACTACCTGCACCTGAGCCGCGGCAGATATCGGATCCTGTCCAATCGGAATGGAACTTTCACCGTGAACAGCACTGGACAGCAATCAAAGAACGAGCGCAAGATGCTGGCCAACAGGTTCCGCTGTCACTGTTACCAGGGGTATGAGGGAGAGCGCTGTGATAGCATAAAGCTGGAGGAGACAGAGGAGGACAACATGATAAAAGAGGATGTGGAGGAAGAGAAGGAAATAAAGAAACCAATGGTCGACAAAGACATAAGAGATAGAGCTGTGCCTTTACAAAACGCCTTCATCCTGACTGTTCTACTCCTCTTGTTGAACTTAAGTTCTATTTAGAGGTGAAGTGTGTAATTTCTGCACAGCTAACATCATCAGGTGGAACTGCCAAAACAAAAGTTATTTCCGAACAGCTTTCCCCAAACACTCCCCCTGTCTGCCATTGGTTGAACAAATAGATTCAGATTCACAAACAAAAAGAGAAATGTTTTGAAAATGCTACAGAGCTAATTTTTACTAGTGGTCAACCGAAATTGATTGGCAATGTCGGTATCTTATAGGGGTGTGACAGTAGATCAATATGTGGATCGTTTCTGTGTTTTACACAAATGCATCGCAATTCTCTTTCAAATCGATTCTGAACTTAGTGTTTAACAGCAGATGGCACTGTGTGCTTTAGAAACAGCCATACTTTGCTTGCGTTAAAAACTAGCCTAGAGCACCATCTGCTGTTAAAAACTAACCTCAGAATCGATTCCAGAGAGAATCACAAAGCATTCAGAAAATTGAATCTTATAAATCTTAGTATCTTATTCCACTTTTCCACCAGGGACTCATAAACTCCTGGGCCATGCCCAGATACTCTTTCCGAACCGGCCCTAAAACCTTGGTGGTCTCGAACAAGTGAACCTATGATGTCAGTACGAGGAGAAGGTTGCCTTTTAAAAACCATTGGAGTTATATATTAAATATATACAAAATTGACTGAAAGATACCAAAAAACTCCTCTCCAAATAACTTATCCGTTGATGCAAATAACTAAAAGTTACAAATATCAGCCTTAGCGATAACAGTTCAGTCAAGAGAATCAACCTACAAAAAGCCTAAATGTAGTTGTATTTACTCCTATCTTAGATAAGAAAAACACACTTCACCTTTAATGAAAAGTGGCACATCATGACTCAGTCAGGTTTTAATATTTGTGATTTTTGCGTTACTGAAAAATTGATCAATGTTACAACGGTGCTGTATGCTAATGTAGATGAGATGCAAGCCTTGTTTGCACAAACTTCAGTCTGAATGGATTCTAATAACTGTTCTGGATGAATGATCAATGATTGTTAACTTGTCAGTGTTTTCTGACAGGGAAGGTTAAATCTATGCAGTCTGTTTTACAAAGCACTGACACCAAGATGCTTCCCGTGACGTATATTAGCAAGCTTATCACTTACAACAATACTTGCTATCAGAGCACTTCAAAGTCAGGGAGCACTGGGTATTCAAAACTTAGATCCACATATTATATACACATAATTCTTTATAATCTAAACTGGCCAAATGTTATATTTGTCAAAATAGCTACATACCAAATAGCTAAACTTAAAAAAATCATCATCATTTAAAGTGACCTGTGCTACTGGGTCAAAATAATCCTTAGCCTAATGGTTAAAAATCATAATAAAATATTATGTGCCTCAGTTTATAATACTCTCAAATAAGGGAAAACAAAGAATGCACAAAATCATGTTCAGATGTTATAGTTCTCATCTTACTGAAAGTTGTATAAAATACAGAACAAATGCCAACATGACATGTTTGTCAATATACCATTATATGAAACAATTAATCGTTATGTCATCATATTTTAAGCTTTTTACAATATTGCACACTAGAATAAATCATTGTACTTATCATATTAATGATGAGAAAACTCAGTGGACACAACCAGAGCTGAAGCTAGTTGAATTTCATTAAAATACAAAATATCTTATTTTATTGTTTTTGTCCCCCCAATTCCTGATATGTGTGTTAAACCAAAGATTATGAAGATGTTTGTTTACACATGTAAGTTTGCATTTGCTGAACTACAGAATGCTGTTGCGTGAAAACTCATTATGATTGTATGTTAAACTGTGTCTTTTTTGTTTTTGTTTGAATGAAGCCAGAATGATTGACACTAAAAACAAACAAAGGTAATATACCTCAACATCTTTCAGTACTTTGAATACTTTTAATTAGCAGAATTTGCAAACTGTAATGGAGGTCTGCAGATTGTCTTTCTTCAGGTTGAAGGACCATGTTTTATCCCTATTTTCGGACCCGTTTTGAGCGTGTACATTTTTCTAAAATACTGCCTATTGTAGCATGTAGACAGTAGTTTGTACACTATTATCAGAGCCTTCATTATTGGACAGTGTCTTTTTTTTTACCTCAGTGCTAAAGTTTTCCAAATATATTTCCAGAGTTTTTTTTATTCATCTCAAAGTCATGTATGCAATGTGTAATTCATTACTTGATTTTTTTTTGTTTGTTTTTACATTAAGCAATACCATTAATCAAATACTCAATGAAGACAAATGTTGCTTGACTCTTGATGCACTGCAAATAAAGGATTGTAACCTGGTCTTGATTCTCATTGTCAAAATTTCCTTGGAATGCGTTACATAAAAAAATATGCAAATCCATTGTATTTACCCAGATTTCTTTAACAATTTTGACAGTTAAAATTTTTTCAACTAAGTCGACTCTACATCAATTTACAAACAATGTCTGCTTACATTTCCATCCCTTTATCAAACACACCATGTAAACATTCATAGTGCATGGTGGAAAATATATGCGATTTAATAAATTGTAGAGCAAGGGTGTCAAAACTTGGTCCTGGATGGCCAGTATCCTGAGAAGTTTAAGTAAACACTCCTGTACCAGCTAATCAAGGTCCTTCTAGGCATACTAGAAACTTCCCGGCAGGTATGCTGAGGCAAGTTGGAGCTAAACTCTGCAGGACACCGGCCCTCCAGAACCAAGTTTGTAGAATCCTGTTGTAGAGCCTCTTTCGGTCATTGTCTGGCCCCTCCACCATACTTCACATTACAGATTTTGACATGATTTACATATCCAGGTAAATACAAAAGTTCAAATACTTAAAAAAAATATTCTCATTCCAAACACTGTACAATTACATAAAATGCCTCAAAAAAGTTTAAACTCAAAGTAATTTGCTTTTACTAGTTTTGAATAGTATTACTAGTTTTTGAATAAGATAATGATCCACATAAAAGTGAGATTTTTATATTTCTTGCATTGCACAAGTACAATAAAAAAACCTGACTTCTGGTATTACATTAAATATAAAGTTGATTTAGGTGACCTGATGTATAAAAAATGTTTTTTAAAAGTAACCCGAGAACATATTGATCATTTCTATCTACACTAATCCATTTCCAGTTACATACAAGCACAGTCTTGTGTTTTCAAACATTGAACTCTGCTAATATTTAACAGGAACCTGTGCAAGCTACATTTTCTTCTTGCTACCGGAGAAGCCCATTTGACTCGGTAAGATACTCATTATTTCTAGATCTCAAACAAAACCTGACATTTTTAAGTATTATAAGAAAGCTGTAGACAAAACACCATACAAGAATCTTTTAAAAATTCATACCGCTGGTGACGTTGTTCTAGCAAAGATAGTTTAATGAAATTATTACTTAAAGGTTTACTGTGCCAAAACAATCTCATAAGATAGTGTAGCACAAATCTTTCACTTATTTAAGCATTAAAACTGACAAAATGTTTGATCTCAATCAATGTATGCAGATGGGAGACCAAAGGAAACATCGGCTACCATTTTACACCTTTCTTTTAATTACATTCGGGCATCTTATCACATCACTGTCTCCTCCACCAACATTAGCTCCTCTATTCCATAGGCCTTTTGTCCTGTTATGGAATGCTCCCATTTCTAAATGCCAACAGCTGAAGGTCCCTCTAGATTTATCGCTGTTTCAGGCGGTCACCACACCTGCCAGGGAACGCAATCAATCCCTTACCCTGTTCTACAAAAATCGAATTGGGCTTTACCCCTATGTAGACCTCCAGTCCTTGAAAGAGTATAACGGTGGCATCCCGCAGAGGGGCAACCTGTCTGCTAGTTTAGAGAAAGCTAAGGAAGAGTTTACCCAATACATTCCGGACTCAACCAGTGGACTTGCTGTGATGGATTGGGAAGAATGGCTTCCAATGTTTGACCGGAATTTGGACGACAAGGAGCTCTACAAGGAACTGTCAATCAACTACACCCTCAATCAGAATTCTTCCCTAGATATGCAACAAGCAAGAAGTGATGCCAAACGACAATTCCAGAATGAAGCCAGATGTTTCATGGAAAAAACTTTGAAAATGGGGATCGATCTTCGACCTCTGCAACTATGGGGCTACTACTTGTTCCCAGACTGCTATAACTATGACTTTGAGGAGTCAAACTATACAGGTACTTGCTCAGAGCAAACAAAACAGTTGAACAACGAGCTGCTCTGGCTGTGGGAGGCTAGTACTGCCCTTTACCCATCAGCATACCTGCCGGTTTCCGTGAGTGGAAGCAAGAGCGCTGCACTGTTTGTTCGTCACCAGGTACATGAGGCAACAAGAGTAGCAGCCCTGCCAAAACAACGCACTACTGCACCGGTCTACGTCTACCTACGGCCTCTCTTAAGAGACCAAAAGGAGCTTTACATGAATGAGGTACAGTATGGAGACTCTTGCCTGTTTTAGACCATGGCAAAGAATATATCAACTATGGTACAGACAAAGCATGGAAAGTATAGTCTAGGTCAGTGTTTCCCAACCATGTTCCTGGATGTCCCGGAACACTCCATGTTTTCCATGTTTCCTTAATCAAACACACTTGATTCAGATCATCAGCTCATTTGTAGAGACTCCAAGACCTGAAATGGGTGTGTCAGACAGAGGAGATGCAAAATGTGCAGTGTTGGGGGGGCCTCCAGGAATGTGATTGGGAACCCCTGATCTATGTTCTGCAGAGTTCAGCTTCAAATTTTAGTAATAGTAAGTCTGAGGACTTTGATAAGCTTGCTCAGATGTGTTTAACTGCAGTTGGACCTCAACTCTGAAGGAGTTGAGGACCCAGCATTTTTAAAGGGGTCATCGGATGCAAAGTTCACTTTTTCATGTTGTTTGAACATAATAATGAGTGTTGGCAGTGTATGTACAAATCTACCCTATAATGATAAAAATTAATCTGTAAAAATAATATCCCCTTTTTCAAATTCAAGCCATTCTCAGATGCCTTTTGGTGTGGCGTCACACCGACAGAGGCCGCTCCCACGATAGTTGATTGACATGAGTCTTACATCAGATCAGCTGTCACAGTCCAACCTCCATTGTTTCGATGCCAGAGCAGGGATGTAAATTAAACAAGAATATCTCAGATTAAGCGATTGAGGTGTTGTGTTGCTGGATGTTATAATGAACATAATGGTCATCATTTACTCCCGACATCTGAGCCACTGAAGATGCAGTGGATTACATTTGTTTGTGAATGGAATGCGCCTCCTGATCTACATAAATGTGTCTATGTTCGCGCGAATCATTCATGATCCAGCTTCACTTACAGCAGTGAGTAAGTGAGTATAAGGGTTTTTTTATGAATCTCTGCAATCACCTTTCCTAATAACGTGCTAGTTAGCAAGTTTCATGGCTAAAGTAAACAATCTCTCAGAGCAGCTTGTCACTCCATGGAGAGCAGATGGGGCGGGGCGAGCAGAGCTCATTCGCATTTAAAGGAACAACCCCTTAGAATGGGAAATTTTTTGCAGAGCTCATTTTGACAAGGTAAAAAGGGTGTTGTTTTACACAACCATTGAGAATTTTTAACCAAAGAATATTACAGACTTTTAATTAAGACCCTAAAGAATCACATCAACTTGTGGAAAATGGGCATCCGATGACCCCTTTAAAAAGCCATGTAAATATATTTACTCCACAAACATGGAACACAGCGATAACGGCATTTATCTGTTGTCTGCAATGTTGTATTCTTTTTTTAGCCTCGATGATATGTAATGCTGCAAGTGTCATTGAAGGTTTGAGATTTTCGAGCTCATTCAGTCGCATAAATTGTGTGTTTACATTCCATCTCCGTTACCACAGAACCCTCAACACAACAAAAAACAGCTCTGATCACGCATCTTCCATTCACTGGTTGTTGATGTTTGCAAATGCCGCAAATAGAGACATCACTGTTGGCCGCCCCAAGTTCCTACTGCCAGTGCAAATGCAACTAGGAAAAATGGCCCGAGGGGGAAATTGGTTCTTTAGGAACCACCATGCTGGCATGCTTGAGTTCCTTGAACTACACAGTGCAGAAGCCCAATAGGAAACCACTGGTTTAGGTTGTGTAAGTTTTTATGCAGTAATATGCTGTCTGTTTCTCTCAAGATTGATTTGGTAAGCAGTATTGGTGAGAGTGCAGCCCTGGGAGCTTCTGGGGCTGTGTTATGGGGGGCTAGTGCTGATTACAAAGACAAGGTAATTTAGTTTTTCTTAAAGGAATAGTTGTATATGTTAATCATATTTTATTTTATTAACATATTATTTATTTATCTTCTGTAAAACACAAAATATGATATTCTGTAGGATATCATTGCTGCTATTCTCTTGAGACGGGTGATGAGCTCCATAATGCTCTCACATATCAACCAAGTTTGCATGTATTCAAATATAATAGGTCATAATTCTTCACACCAGGTTTGACACCAGTGACATTTGATAGGGGTGTAACAGCACACAAAAATAGTGGTTTGGACATATATATACACTGTACATTTGTCTGTCTGTAAATGTAAGTAAACTTGGCTTAGTTCTGAATTGTGTAATATATTGCTTTCCATGATTAAGCACATTGCGTTTATGATTGCACTGACAATCATTCAAAAAAGACGGAAATTTAACAGAAACTCTATGCTTCTTAGTTAGTTTGAAGTGCTTAACATAAAGCATATCTCAGTTTAGGACAAGTTAAATTGTGTAATTTTCTACTCTCATATTTATTCGCCACGTGTAGACGTTAAACCAATGCTGCATTCGTTCAAAACACAGCGCCAAACTAAAAGACCTGTACCAAAATTTTCAGTACAACTACGTGTAGCATTACACCCTTAACAAATGGTCACAAAATCCATAATATGCAATGTTTTTGGAATCAAACCTGACATAACAAGTCTTAAAACAACATATTTATTGTACACAACAACAAATGTAATGTGAGAGTGAGAGTTGAGAGAACTCCTGGGACTGCCAGCAATTAACGATTTTAGTTTTCTCCAGAAGACTTTGAATATAGTGCATTTGTTGTATGGACCACACTTACAGTGCTATGTTGTATTTCTAAAGCTTAATAGTCCCAGTAATTGATCCATAGCGGAAATAAAATCATGTTTTTGGAATTACATTAAATGACATGAGCATGAAAAAATGACAATAATTTGTAATATTTTTCATTCCTTTCAGAAATCATGCGAAGCCTTGTCTGCATACCTGACTGATATTTTAAACCCCTACATTATCAATGTCACCTCTGCGGCCCAGCTCTGCAGCAAAAGTCTCTGTCGAAGCAATGGACGTTGTGTCCGCAAAAACTACAACTCAGACGATTATCTCCACATTAGTTCAGAAAGCCACCAAATACGTAGGAAAGATGGGAAATATGTGGTCACTGGGACCCCTTCTCAAAGTGATCTCACTTACTGGGAAAACAAATTTAATTGTCAGTGCTATGAAGACAGGAAGTGCACAGCTATGATACCCTCTGTCTAACAGAAAATTATGTAGAATAAGCAGACTAATGTACTTATATTACATTACTTCACTAAAAAGTAAGTGAATATAACAGACAGTAACTAATTTGCAAGTAGAATGCTCTATTTTAGTAGGATATCAGCTGTAGTAACACTACCATCTTTAATCTTGGCTCACTATTGAAATGTTTAGCTTACTTTTAAGCTAACTCAAGAAGACCTGACCTCAACATGACCACTAATGTAACGTGTGATTGTCACAGACTTCTAGTATAGGCACAAAATGTTAATTCTTGCACGAATGATATTTACAGAGCACATGAATTTGTCTTTCTACAGTCTAATAAAATTGTCTAATTATGTCACAAACTGTCAAACATGTAATTATTTCAACCTTTCATTGATTTAAAAATGAGACATTTTGATAACACTATATAAACACACAAATGCATGTTCTTGGAGTCATGTTGCAAAGATAAAAAGAAAAAAAATATGAATTTGGGTTTCGTCAAGTTATCTTAAAATGTTAAGTTGAAGCACATTTCAAATTTCTGACTTTCTTTCCTTGGCACATTTTAGGCTGCCTGAGATTTGACACTGCAAGCTGCTTCTGAATGTTAACCTGCAGACCTCAGGTCAACATATTCCCACCCTAAGCCTTGTATTCGTGACACGTATTCCTTTAACCACTAGGAGTCGTTGTCTCCACATTATATACTTGATCTGAACTAGACCTTCTATGAACCCAGCAGTGAAAATATTGAATCTGCAACCAAAGATGCCCTATATATATATCATCATGAACATTACAATGTAGGCCTACTCAGCTATCCAAAACAATGTTGTATTTTTCAAAACGTTTTGTTTGTCGTACAAAGACCATTTCCCCTCGATATAGTAATCAAGGACGCAATATAATCTTTCAATATAGTACATAAATATATAATATACAAACATTTACAATCAAATGGAGAGCCAAATTCCATTTAAAATCTACTTACCGTTTCAACACACTTAATCCTCCGTGGATTACGTCGATATTTTAATTTATTTTGAGTTTATTTTCATATGTAGCGTTTACCGCACGCAAGTTTGATGACGCAATCGAGTAAAAACGAAAGCTGATTGGCTTAAAAGTTCGCCTTCGACAATGATTGGGTATGGAAACAAAAAGAGGTTAATTTAATTTTGTTTAACTTTATTTCAACTTTTAACTTTTTTTTAAACATTTTGTGTTATGAATGTTCACAATTTTCACAAAAAATAAACTATCACAAACAGGAAATACGTTACAATATTCAATAGTCAATATAGGTTATATGTATCCTATTATTTCGTGTTACATAAATACTGTATGTGTTATCAGATAATCTCATTATTATTATTTGTTTCATATTCTTGACTGTAGATGGCAGTGTGGTTACGTCACAGCACTACAGATAGCCCACTCGACTCATGTTAATCACACTAATACTGATATCTAAATTGTTTATTGATTATGAATTTTATTTTTTGAATCTGAGCTAACCCAATAATGACTAAATTGTATTTTACAAAACAAATAAGTCTCTAAAGACCAGACCACATAACGTTTCCCATTCGCTCCTCAAATTTCTGAGTTAGTAGAAATCCCCACCAAAAGTGCATCTGTGATGTGTGTGCCATACAGTAAGACGAGACGTATGTTTTCAGCTGAAACTGCAACATCAACATCATCAACAAAAGAGCCTGCAGTGACCGCCTGTGACAGGCATAGTGTTCTGACTCTGAAGGGGGGCTGGTCCGCGCTTCCACAGGGTGACATGACGCAAATGTCCCTGGACAGACAAAAGACAGCTTTTACTATTGAGTAACCAAACAGAGACTGCAGCAGTGACTCTATAAAATAAAGGAAAACATACAGCTAAAAGGAACGGGTGAGAAAATGCAAGTCAGCCGTTGGGGAATGTGTGGGCGTACATTAACACGCAAATTCTAAAGTACAAAACATACATTTTTATGCATTAAAAGTGTGCAATAACGTATTTACGAATCAAACTTCCTATGATTCCTGTGTTTTATGTTCTATGTTTTAAATGAATACAATTTTAATGCATTCTTGCTGTTGCTTGTTTGAGGATTTCGCCGAAAGATTGTCAGTTGCTGTAGATCAGTAAGATGCGACTTTTCTGTGATGTCTGTGAAAATGTCGACGCCTCTGGTCAAAGTGCAGGCTGTCATTGCTCTAACAAGGATTTGTAGTGTTTATGTCTCCCCTTTATGTCGACCTACTGACATAGATTCCGAACCCTGACATTCAGACCATCTGTCAGACTAAACCTCCTCAAAACACATGTGAATTCCCACATGGCTATAGACTATGTAGTCCATATCTTGCAACTTTGAAGGAATATTCATACAAAAATGAAAACTATCATTGTTTACTCACACCCATGTCTTTGGAAACCTATATGACCTTTATATGTGAAACACAAAAGGAGTAATTTTACAGAATGTAGCTTCCTGAATGCATTTAGGACACAGCCTCATTAACGTAGGCCCCTAGTCCATATCAGGTCTAGTTAGTCTACTGATGTCATATGATATCTTTGTGTGAAGAAAAGACCCTTTTAACTAGACATTGTTAGCTTTTCGTAGCTTCATAATATTTTGGTTGAACCACTGAGGTCACATGGACTATTTTAACTCTTGGATTTCATCAAAAATATCTTAATTTGTGTTCCGAAGATGAATGAAGCTCTTACAGGTTTGGAACGACACAAGGGTGAGTAATTAATGACAGAATTTGCATTTTTGGATGAACTATGCCTTTAACACAGTATTACAGTAGTTACTGTACTTTTGCACTCGTCTTGCATATAATTTCTAGACCAAATGCTTTGCAGACACACATCAAAAGTGACTTCCCCAAATGCCCTCAAGGGTGTCCTTGACCTACGTGGACCAAAACATGGCAGTAAATGAAGAGACGTGAAAATCCAGTTCAGAAAATGTTCTCTCTCTACAGTTAAAAGCTAAGGTCAGTGTTATGAGCTATGGAGGTATTTATTCATGGCCTGATATAATTTCTATAACATAATTTATTCTCTATGCTCTAACATAAACTAATGATGACACATGGTCAGTGTTGTGCCCTTGAGTAACGTGACTCATAATAACTGTAACACAAATGTCTAAAGGCTTCAGTGGACTAAAACACCTCTGACTAATCGCACACAAGGTTAACGCTGACCTACTTTCAGTACATTCCGTTTTTGACATTCTCGGTTCCATTTGAGAAGTCCACAATCTCAAATCTCCTTTTATGTGTTATTATTAGTCATTTCTTCTCCCAAAGGTTCACAAATCCTAATGACTGCTCAGAAGTGATTTTTCAAATGGATTTACCATTGCTTAGATTTTTTTTTTACCAGAACACTGTATTCAAATGATATTGTAGCTGAATATTATTTGTTTAGGATGACACTGATATCATTAGTCTTTTGATTTATAGCACAGGGCAGACGCACGGAGCATCTGAGGACTAATAGCCTGTCAGAGTTCTCATAGATCAACTCATTCAGCTCTTTGTGACCATTTATAAAGGGCTCAGATCATGCAGTGACCCAGAGGCTTGCCAGCACCAGTCAATGTGTCACTGCACCAAAAAAAAATCACTCCAACCTGTGACCATCAGGTGACTTGAGCCCACTCATGATCATTGAAAACCTGGAAATACAAGGAAATTTTGCAAAGGTGATTTTTTAGGTCAAGTAAAATTACATGAACAGTCTGAATAAATGAGAAGTTCATTTAGTACAACATCATGCCCAAAACATGGTAAACGTCTCGCTCATCTCTGTACACACACACAGTTAGACTCCATCATGCATGAGGATAGACGGCTCGGGGCTCAGGAATGAAATCTCATTAGCACAGGCCCGCCACAATCGCCAATTACTCAATTTACTTGTCAGCTACGGACCAGAAGTAATGCCTTGTCGCTCCTGTGCACAGATGGGCGATATCCAACATCATCCTCTCTCAACTTTCTTCACTCCTTTCCTTCTTTTTCAGCTTCATGTGACTTTTTGTCAGCTGTCCCACCTCCATACGCTTCCACACGATTTCAGAGAAACTTCACAGTTGGATCTTTGTGCATCACAGCTGCATTAGAGCACAGAGAGGTGATAAAATGCCATTCTGTATAACATACTTTTATGGTTATTATATATTTGGAAATCTGTAGGTGCACTGGTTTCTGAAACGAGGAGGGAAAATCTTCACTTTTTTCTTTTTTTTAAATAAATAATGTAAATTCATGTCCAAGTCATATTTTCTGTTTGAATAAACATTACTTATACTACCAGAATAAAAATCTATTATTTATCAAATCTATATTGTATTTGTACACTAACAATGCAACTGCTATTCTATTTATTAAAACCAAGTATAAATCTCATAAATTTAGTGTTTTACGCATTATTCCAAAATAACTCAAGGAAGTAACAATTTAAACAATATATTTTATTTAGCCAATTATATATATTATTTATGACCTGATGTTCAGCTGTTCTTTTTCATAATAAACTTATTTTCAGATCATCAGTCATCAGAACTCAGTAAACACCGGTCACAGACACGAGATATAGAGTAGACCAGGGACAGTTGGTACAGGGGTAGGGGAGCGTGGAGCACAACCTAACACTTTTTGAATTTCTCAGTTTTGTACATTTACGTGGGGTTCAGAGTATAATTTTTTATCCACGTTAATTTCACACTTGTCTATTACAAATATGTCGCTTTGTTTCATAATTACAGTGTATACGTTTTTCGTTATTTACCTCAAAAAAAAAAAGGAAGTGGAAAGTGACAACATGCCCCATATGTGGGGTACACTGTAACATGTGAGGGGCACGTTGTAACATGACCATATGACAGCTTAAAATGCTGTCTGATCGAATGAAAAAAATATACACGACAAACTAAAATACTTTGTCAATAAAATAAAATGATTAAAATAATGGCGTTTTTTTACGAATTTAAAAAAAATCTAATTTTTGAGAACACATCGCAACCATGCATGGGACGGCTATGATCGCAAAACACAGCTATACAGTATAGTTGAGAACAATGTGCGCCAATAGATGAAACTCATTCAAACATTCAAAAAAAAAAAACACTCCCCTCCCTCCAAACACAGCTCTCATAGAACACGAGACACATAAACCAGTCAAAATGCTTTACATTTCTTGAAATAATAATTTCTCAACATTAAACATCGATTGTCAATTTTTATTCACCTGTTTCTTGTGGTTTCTTTTTAAAATCCATGAAAGTAAATAGTGAAAATTACATGGCTATTCCCAATAGTTTAACATAGTGGGGCAGATTGTAACGCAGTGTTACAACGTTCCCCATCAGCGCCACTGGAATATAAAACTGGTTAGTGTCTTCTGCTGACTTGCCAAGCATTAATAAACTATCTAAACTCATAAATAACAGATTGGCAATTAAAATAATCAGAATCAGAATCAGAATTAGCTTTATTCGCCAGGTGTGCGCAAACACACGAGGAATTTGTTGTGTGTGTGTGTGTGTGTGTCTGTTTTTTTTAATAATAGCATATTGTCTCATTTTAAATGAATACTAAAAACTGAAATGAAAAATTTACTTCAGCCAGAAATTTACTTTTACTATGGTAAAATAAATATTCAGCGATATCTTCAAAAGGCTTTTGAATTTTGGCGCACTTTTTTCTCTGTGTAGTGTTGCTATGGCAACTAGTAAATACCGTAAATTTGGTTATGCTGGCGTGTGTGGAAATATTTAAACCCTCGTTAGTTTGTGCCCCACGCACCCCTACATTTGAAACGTCTTAACTTATGTGCACACAACAAGTTTGATCTGTGATATTTCCCAGCAGGCACACAACGTCATAAGACGCTGATATTTGGTTAAATTTCGGTTGCGACATCGGCTGACCAAAATTCAATGTAAATTCAACGTTTAATGTCAACGTTTAATTGATGTCCAATACCAATGTCAGCTGACGTTGATATTTTGTTGTTTTTAGGTTGTGTAACCAAAATCCAACATTAAGTCAGCGTCAAATTGACGTCAAATACTGACGTCAACACGATTTTCATTCTCAACCAAAATGCAACGTCTGTCTGACATCATGTCCAACGTCAACCTGACGTTATATAGACGTCCAGTGCCTGCTGGGTTGTCCTCTTCGATTGTGGGAAAACTGAAGTACATACACTTCTCAAATCCGAAGATTAGGTGAAAGTTCTTTTTCTAAGGCAAGTTTTTCACTTCACCATGTCACTCCTACATTGAATAGCTTCTTATCCTTACATGACTGTTAAAGTTAACTTGTATTTTCGTAAACCTTATTTTCTGTGCTACAAAACCGACATATTGCATGACTTTGTCATTACTTTGCCATTACTGTACAATGTTTTACAAATGAACTATATTTAACTAAACAAATAATATAAAAATATGGAAATAAAAACTGTTGAATTCTCATTTTTAAAGGTATTTTACATTTGCAATGAATTGGTTAGGCACGCGCGCGAACACCAGGGGCACGTTCAAGATCAAACCGGTGCCCAATGTTTTGCTACGGTTTCGGGGTTGAATGACATGTTTCCTGGAAATGGTGTGCGGGGTTTGAGATACGTGTTAGGTGTTTTCGACTTCATCTACGGCTACAGACGGCGATCAACGGGAGCAGCCGAGAGCAGTCGGGTGCGGAGTTGAAAACGGAGGCGTCAAGTCGGACACTTTCTACTCTCATTACTGAAGCTCTCGCGTCATTTTCATGCTCTATCATGCTCTAACATTACGACTACAGTAAAAACACTTTTATTGTTCTAAAAACACAGATTTGTCAGCATTATCGGACTTGAGGATGTTAGAATAAACACAAAACACACGTGATCGTTGTCATGCGGTGAATCTGGCCAATCGTGAAACAGCCATGTGGTCATCAGAGCTCCTGCAGCCGCTCTGAAGAAACTGCGCCGGCTGAGTCAGTTGGCTGCTCTCGAATCGCTATCGCGGTACTTTGATGGCACATGTGACAGTCACGAGGCGTCGGCGCAACCTCAAGTCGGACAAAATTTCTAACCGGCATGCACTTCTTCAAGTCAGAATTTGATCGAGCTGCGCAGCGCTGCGTTAAGTCGAACACACCTTTTCTCTTGTTTGGTGGGTGTGTCAAAAATGTCAGCCCAATCAGCTGCAACATGTATACAAACCACGTGGTATTAAAGTGAGACAGCTCGCACAATGCATGCATTTATAGTAGAATTTTCGACATCCCCTATGGTGCTGTAAATAAGCTGTTGTTTACACACCGAAGCACATACTGCTATATACAGTGGGAATTTGTAAGTAAATGTAATTAACATTAAAATAAATTCACAAGGGCAAGTATATTGTTTGCACATGTTTATTTACATTAAAGGCAAAATAACTAAAATAATAAGAGCACAAGTATAGATCTGGAAGTCTGTCTAATATCATGTAGTAATTGCAATTCTGGTCCATTTCCTTTCCTTAGGAAGGTGTGCTAGACACTGATTAATCTAACATAAAAAATTACTATACATATTTATATATTTTGCTTTTGTATTATGGAGTGACACTTTAATAAACTTTTCTATACTCCTCTAAATGGGCTATATAATAGTAAATATTACAGTATCATAGCACAACAACAGTGATCAACAATAATGATAAGCCTAACACTCGCAGTAAAAATAATAAGGTCATATAGATCTTAACACAGTCTCGGAGGTAAGAAGTGGATTATCCTTCACCTGAAATGCAAGGCAAATGTTGGATCACAATAATTAGGAACCACAGTTTCCACAAATCCCACTCGACTGGATGCTCTCTTTTATTCTGGACAGCAAGGGCAGTGACTATAACATCGAGCGCATTCTGTAGTATTAAACACGTATTTATACCGATTTCATCAGGCTCCGAAAATTCTGCAAAAAGAATAGAAAGAACGGCCTTCTCAGCTGCCATAGTTGCAACTCTTGCGTCATCAGAACAGGTTGTTCAACGCATCACCATTTCCGTTTAAAAAACGTTTTGCATCGTTTTGTCAGGGCTGAACGCAGCCCAGGAGCGGGATTTATCACATGAACCAATCACAGTCGATCATAACCAGTCATATCCAAACATATCGTGACTTCCCCCGTTCATTCTGAATTATGCTGCCTTCACGCCATGTCGTAATTATCATAATTCCGATATGACAACACGTGACATTTTACTCATAGCTTTTCATGTTGTCGGACTCCAAAATGAACCTGTTGGCGGTCACGTGGTACAGCTGTCGCTGGTCGGAAAGGTGAGAGAGACGCAGATTTCCGCCATAGACTGTTCCTCTGTAACTTTACCTGCTGGTGTCGCTGTTGGACAGTTTTACTTTATATTCAGTCGTAAAGAAATTATGTTTTTTGAAGAAAACATTTCTGCATTTTTCTCCATATAATGGACTGATATGGTGCCCCGATTTTGAACTTCCAAAATGCAGTTTAAATGCGGCTTCAAATGATCCCAAAAGCGGTTGTAAACGATCCCAGCCGAGAAAGAAGGGTCTTATCTAGCGTAACGATCGGTTAGTTTAATAAAAATGATACAATTTATATACTTTTTAAGGCCAAATGCTCAAATTATTTTGTAAATAATCAATTTTACAACATTTATTTTTCTCTACATTATACAAAACATACTTTTTAAAAATGTAATGTAGGCCTATAATTTTTAGCTAATTTTTTTTATTTCATTTATTTGTTTTACTTAAAAGTTTTTTTAAGCTTAACAATAAATGTTGTCAAAATCTGATTTCTCATTTATATTTTAAATTTAATAAAATAAATAAAACATATATATATATATATATATATATATATATATATATTTGCTGTACATCATGCAAAAGATGTAAAAGATCTGAACTGCTTTGTTTCAAAAGTAGACCTATAATTTTGAGTTACATAAAATGCTTATGGGAAATATAAAATTTTATGGCGATCTTTCCTACCTTGTCTTTTAGGAAAGAAGTGCTTTATCTCAGGGCTCCTGACCACATCAAAGACCAATATTATTATATGCAGTATCGCCTTTGATGTCTTTCCATAACAGTTCTTTCTGGAAACCCCTCAACACACACAGCCCTGTCTGTCATGCAACCGGCAATACATGTGAAAGCATGCGAGATCTGCTATGAAAAAAAATGACCTTTGCAACGTGTGTGGCATTCGGAAGCTTTACACCCACTGAATTGTGCAGAAAGACTTCTGATTGTATCACTGATGGATTTTGACATGGATTTTTAAAGAGTTTTGCATCATAAAAATTAAAAGTGACCAATAAAGAAAAGCAAAGTCAAGCACATTGGAAATTTCAAAAGAATCCACCTAAAAAAAATGAAAGTGGCCATGATTATGGATATCAATGCGTGTCAAAGCAAACATATTCCACAAAGTGGTTTATTGGACTCGTGGCCCCTTGAATGCTTAAAATGAATTATAACACCTCAGTGTCTCTTGCAGCCCTTTTGTTTGTGACCACTGAGTCGCAGGCCAGTAATGCTCATTTGGCTTTCTCCCACATGCCATAAAAGTCCACACAGTCCTGTGATTGTTTCCTTTCGGCCCGAATGCCACAATGACGTGAACAGTTTTCTTTGTCCAAATGAAAACTCTGCAAATTTCATTTCTTTTTTTGCTAAAAGGTCCATGTCAGAATGTGCTCTTATACATTGAGACAGAATTTCAGCTCCTTGAGAAGCTTCTGAAGGTTTACAGAGACACACATTCTGTATGGGATAAGAAAGAGGAAATGGAAAATGAATCAAAATGAAAAAAAAAAAAAGACATTCTGTATTTACAAATGTCAAAGAAAACAGAGCTTAGGAGCCACAGCTAACTACATGCAAGTGCTAAAGAACAGAGATGGTTGAAAAAGGATGTTTTCTCTATTTCAGAGAGAGAACGAGAGAGGGAAACAATGCTGAGATTGTTCATATACACCCAGTAAAGCATTATTATGCCAGTGGATGTTGATGCACATTTAACCCTTCTCCATTTTCAGGTTCTGTTAGGTCCATACATCTGAGACTATTAGTGTAAAACAATGGATTTCCCCCCCCCCAGTTTTAAACTGTACATCTACATTTCCTTTGGAGAGCACTGACAGTATTTTTCTGCTTTATTAAATGCTGGTTTATGCAGAAGTACAGCATTAGCATTCAAGCTACATGGCGAAACGCCTAAAGAACAGTATTTTTGTTTGGTTGTTGTTTTTAACTGAGGTGACTCAGAATGCTGATTAACATCTACTCAGGGTGCATGTTCATTCCTGTGAGCCACTGTGCTTCGGGTAGCACATTTATTTATTTAATGTGCCATCTAAAGTGAGTTCTAGATGTTTAAGATAAAATTATACCACGTTTTCTTAAATTCAGATCTGAAAGTCTTCAGTTTTGTGGACCCAAGGCTGAACGGTAAGGTTGAAGAGGATGAATCTTTAATTTTAAGCAAAATCCTTTGAGGTAAAGATGAAATGTAAAACAGTTAATTTGTATACTTTCCAAATGTATAAATGATCAATTTTCACTTTGAAAACCTCAGCTGATATATTGAAACTTGATAAAAAAAAACTACACACCTTATTCTTCATGGGGGAGAAAGCCTATGAGCCTACGGTAACTACATGTGATAAAAATCTTTTTCATGTTAATCAGAGTTTTTGTCGCAACTCACGATGGTGTTTTAGGTAAAAAAAAAAAGTTTCAAGAATAAAGTGAAATGTTTGAGAATAAAGTTGAAATTTTGAGATAAAGCTGAAATTTTGAGAATTTTAAATATTTTGAGAACAAATTTAAAATGTTTGAGAACAAAGTTAAAATTTTGAGAATAAAGCTGAAATTTTGGGAATAAATTTGAAATGTCTTGAGCACAAATTTGAAATGTTTTGAGAATAAAGTCAAATGTTTCAAAAAATGTCAAAATTATGAGAATAAAGTTAAAATATTTTGAGAATAAAGTTAAAATGTTTTGAAAATAAAGTTGAAATGTTTCAAGAATAAAGTCGAAATTCGAGAATAAAGCTGATATTTTTGAGAACAAATTTGAAATGTTTTGAGCATAAAGTTGAAATGTTTCAAAAATAAAGTCGAAATTTTGAGAATAAATTTGAAATGTCTTGAGAACAAATTTGAAATGTTTAGAGAATAAAGCTGAAATTGAGCACAAATTTGAAATGTTTCAAGAATAAAGTCGAAATGTTTCGAGAATAAAGTCGAAATTTTGAGAATAAAGCTGAAATTTTGAGAATAAATTTGAAGTGACTTGAGAACAAATTTGATGTGTTTCGAGAATAAAGTCGAAATTTTGAGAATAAATTTTAAAAGTCTTGAGAATATTCTTGAAACATTTCAAATTTTATGTTGAAATGTTTCAAAAATAAAGTTGAAATTCTGAGAAGAAAGTCAAAATTACGAGAATTAAATCGTAGCAATTGAAGTTATAATATTTAGAAAGTATAGCCTGTGCATGCAAATGGCCCAAATTGGGAGCACCGGAATGTTTTGGAATATATGTGGGATTATTAGCAGAAATCATACTCACAGGTACAGTATGCTTGGTAATAAAATTTCATGTCTTTGCATTCATTTGTAGTATACCAGCCACCAATAACAGCAATAAGCTTTGTGCTTTTGGTACTTTCAATATAAAACAAAGTCTCAGCTTTCAAAATCTATGAGTTTTATAGCAAAAAATAAACAATGTGTCTTGCAATAATGTATTTTTCACATTCTTTAATGTGGTGGAACAGATTGCTGTATTCATGTGAATCATTCGTCTTTCTGATTACTATGAGACATCAGTTTTATTACATTATACTGTTTTCTTTGTGAAAATTCCACCACAAACTCCGCAAAAATGTCTGTGGCATCCAATCTTTCATTTCTCACATGTATTTAATTAAAAACAACAATAAAACATTCTAAAGGTTGAAGTGGATTCCAACTTATTAACATAAGTTATATTGTTGTCTTGTCTGAGGTATATAAACTTAAGTGACTATTCCCAAGCTGTTTTATTCACGGTATAATACAGTAAATGTTTGGAAATAATATTTAACTTCATCCATTCATTATGTGTAGCATGCCATTCATTAGCTGTGCTTTATTGTTTTTAATTTAACACAGCTCAGCTTTCAAATTCTGTAAGATTTATTATGAAATGCAATTTGTAAATGTTTGTCCTCTTTATTTCAAGTTTATAGCACAATATAAATGTAAAGGAACACCAGAAAAAAAAAAAAACAGTATAGCCTAATTTCATTAAACGAATGTCTCATTGTAATCGGAAAGATGACTGATTCACATGCTGCTTAAAATTAGGCGAATATGTCAACATTAAAAAGCGTTAAAATCATTATTGTAATAAACATATTGTTCGCATTTTGCTATAAAACTGACAGATTTTGAAAGCTGAGACTTTGGAATATCTCCAGGTGCTCCAAATCTAAGCTATTTGCATGCGCAAAAGGCTAGAATATACTCTTAAAATATTATAACTTTAATCTCATAATTGCTATGAAAAGAATTTTGACTTTATTCTCATAATTTTGACTTCATTTTCTAAATATTTAGACTATATTCTCAAAATATTACAACTTTAAACTAGTAATCTATGATTTTTATTTTATAACATGGCACTAAAACTAGTCGGCTGGAACAGCAACATGCAAACTATGATAATTATGATCTCAGGTATTGATTATGTGCTTTATTCAGTGTTAAAAGTGATTTTCACAATGTTAAAAAGGTTTAATATTTATGAAATAAGAGAATAAACTTGTCCATTTCATTGGGAATGCAGTGCACTACTGTGCTTATGAATGGCTGTGAAATTTCACGTCATTGTCACGTCGCACTGTCATGCATGTGGACAGCCAAATTGTTTGTGATAGCTGATACGGAAATAACGATTAGAATAACAATGTGCAGTAAACGGTGAAACTGTTTGCACTATGAACCAGTGTGTTCATAATTAAGATAGTACATTAAAATAATACGGTAAGACCAATTTGCAACATCAAGTAGCAAAACGAGCTGTTTTGTGCAGCTAAAAATAGATGGACGTGGATGTGACAGGAAGCGTCAGTAGTTGGCAGAAAATTGCTGTCTTAATGAGTGATTCATACAGTAATTCGTTCTAATGAATCAAACGGCTGAATCACTTAGAAAGTAAGCATGTGACTAAGGAACGATAATCACTTTCAGTTTTTCCAGCTGATGAACGATAGAAACACTGACAACCAATCAGAATCTATCCTGCATTTAAAGCGACAGACTACAAAATGGCAGTGTGTAGCCTGCTTATAATAAACAGAACGTTATCGTGTGTTTGTGTGGACGCTGATATACTTGAAGTGAACATGAATTATTTCTAATTCAATTAGAAATAAAAAAAAAAAAAAAATCATTTTCACTAGTGATCTCAAACTTTTGTTACCACTCAATATATAGGCTATATATTCGTAATTCTATATGCAAATAGCAATTATAAAATAATAGTCCATGAATCCTTATAAATATTAATAGTACTTTAATTAAAACATTTGTTAATGGGCTAATTACTTTGCCAAGTTGAGATAAAAGGACTTTAATAAGTAATGAGACACTCATTATTATGTAATGAGCAATGGTCATTTCCCATCCGTTGTCATGTGGTAATAATTTCCCAATCCCACAGGTTTGGAAACCCTGTTTTGTCTTGTATAATCATTAAATTGTGAACAGGGAATGAAATATAAAATTCTATGAGATATGTTCATTTTAATTTGCTCAGTCTCAAAAAAATCATTTATGGGTCTATTAATGTAATGGCTACATTTCCCTTACGATGAAATGAAATGTTGATTAAAATGCTGATGACGGAAGGGGATGTGGAATGTTCCATTGTGTGAACATCAGAATAGTTCAATTAGGCTTTTCAAAAGCGACCTTTAAACAAACTTGAAGGTTTTACATTTTCTCCTACAACAAACAGTAATTTGGCAGTGCCAGCAACCCCATAATTCCCCTTCATAGGGCAGCTGAGGAGGGGCACTGCAAATAGTACATACAGTGTGAGTGTGACAAAGACGAGAGCTGCTCACACACAGGGAAGAGTTCACAGGGAACTCATTAACGCATTCAAGCGTCCATCACGGGCGGTGACCTAGAAATGAGGAACAATTCCACAAAAGGAAAAACAAGACAATAAAGGCCTTCTTTTCCATGGATGGCATCCACTCAATCAGATAGATCCAATTAGAAAAGACGCT
The DNA here is from genome assembly GCA_012976165.1 of Labeo catla. NCBI lineage: Eukaryota > Metazoa > Chordata > Actinopteri > Cypriniformes > Cyprinidae > Labeo > Labeo catla. The sequence goes on along the minus strand of VONZ01000924.1, from coordinate 164,929 downwards.
TAAATGCGGACAGCCATTATAAGTATGGGTACCATCCTGGCCCAACAACATCTTAAAGGGATAGTTCACCCAAAAATGAAAATTACCCCATGATTTACTCACACTCAAGCTATTCTAGGTGTATATGACTTTCTTCTTTCAGGCGAATATAATTCGAGTTATATTTAAAAATCTCCTGGCTATTCCAAGTTTTATAATGTCAGTGAATGGCTGTTGAGATTTTCAAGTCCAAAAAAATGCATCCATCCATCATAAAAAAGTACTCCACACAGCTCCGGGGGTTAATAAAGGCTGATGCGTTTGTGTAAGAAAAATATTTAGAACTTCATGTCATTATTGGCCCCTGGAGCCATGTGGAGTATTTTTTATGATGAATGGAGGCACTTTATTGGACTTCAAAATCTCAACAGCCATTAACTGCCATTTTAAAGCTTAGAAGAACCTGCATATTTTTAAAAATAACTGTGATTGTATTCATTTTAAAGAAAAAAAAGTATACACCGTAGGATGGCTTGAGTGTGTTTAAATCATAGGGGAAGTTTTCATTTTTGGGTGAACTATCCCTTTAAGTACGCACTGTAGTGGCACAAAGTGCTCATCATTCATGAAATATTAATATGACACGTGCCGTTCAAAAGAATGTCTGTTTGTTGGTGCCTATAAATAATTTATTAGGCCACAGTGTGGGTATGAATGATGCAATCTACTTAAATATGCATGAGAATGTCATCAATGAAGTGCCTTAAAATACAAAACAAGCTAACAAGTTATACATAAGAAGGTATTCTGAAAAAATTTCAATGGGGTTCAAAACATTAGACATTTTTCTAAATTCTTCTTTTGTGAAGTGAAGATTCCAGTCATCAGTGTTACATTATTCTTCAGAAAGCATTCTAATACGCTGATATACTGAGTGAAATTGCTGCATACTGTAGTGTCTCAAAAAATCCCTTTAAAGGGATAGTTAACCCAAAAATGAAAATTCAGTCATTAATTACTCACCCTCATGTCATTCCAAACCTGTAAGACCTTTGTTCATCTTAAGAACACAAATTAGGATATTTCTGATGTAATCCGAGTGCTTTCTGAGCAACGGTACTATCACGTTCAAGTCCCAGAAAGGTAGGAAGGACATCGATAAAATAGTCCATGTGACATTAGTGCTTTAACCTTAATTTTGTGAAGCTACGAGAAAACAAAAACAACAAGGGGTCAGTGTCAGAAAGCTCTCGAATTTCCTAAAAAAATATCTTAATTCATGTTCCGAAGATGAACAAAGGTAAGTAATTAATGACAGAAATTAATTTTTGATTGAACTATCCCTTTAAGATTCCATTTCTGTTACGATGCTGCCTTGGAAGGATGCTGTCCGTGTAGGAAACATACAACAAGGCAGCTCACTAGGTTTGGAACTGAGCTTCAATTTATAGCAAAAGAGATGAGATTGTTCCTCAAGCAGGGCAAAAGTACAACTTTCCCTTTTGCTCTAAACGGCCAACAAGTAACCAGACCACAATAACGAAACTCCAGCTGTCCTGTTAAGCCAAACAGGCTTCCTACATCTTTCCCCACACTCCCAATCCAGTTCGCACTTCTGTCCGTGAGGTCATGGAATCCGCTGCAGCATGAATGCCTAATGTTGATCTGGCCATGGCATTAAACAATAGCCTCTGTGTACTGGGAAAGTACTGTATTGCATGGATGACCCACAGGCCTGTGAACTTGCCACTGGAGAAAAACTGATTGGTTAGGATCTCTACGTCTTCAATTTACCATCACAAACGGAATAAAAGAAAACTTTCACAAAATTATAAACACTATCTACAGTTGACTTCATAACAGTAAGAAAAACCTAAGACCTTCCAATTCGTTGTTGTTGTTTTTTTTTTTTATTAAAGTGACATGTCTTGGCTAAACAGCTTCTTCAGTGTTTTCAAGTAGCTGAAGAGCATCACAAGTTCTTCCACTAGCAAATACAGAGTGAATTTAATACTTACATAGCAAGGTAGCTAGGCCTACCATTAAACCGATTCACAAGAATCGCCAATTTCCACAACACCAAAACATACTACGAACAGCCATTTTCTATTACCTTCCATAAGCCTCAGAGACACAAATACACCAAACTAAAATGGAAAAACTGTGCAAATGTAACAAATGCATGTGAGTTAATTCATAATCCTTCTAGACTTACTATAAACTTCCAAGAATCTACACAACTCATGACTTCTTTTGTAAACATCAATAGGCACGGCTGCATCTCTAAGACCATGTGGCCTGTGATAAATGTGGCTCTTTGTCTCTATTTTCGCAAGGTAAAATATCCAGTTTGTCAGCATCTCTGAACAAGAAACTGTACAAAATTGCACAGCCTGTGGAAATAACATCTCAACTGGTTTATTCCGTAAATCTCAGCCGTTGGTAATGTGTAGCCCTTAGATAAGGTACAACCTTAGCAGTGCGTTCCCGCTGTTGGGAAGGTAGCTGGATCCCTGCGGACTACGGTGCTGTAGGGTGAAAGCTCCAGATCGGTAGTGCCGTCCTGATCGTTGTCATCACTGTTGGGCTCAGAGGACTTTGGTGGGCCGCATTCCTCAAAACAGCAGCAGCAGCAGTCTAGGAAGGCTTTGCTGAAGGGCCGACAGAGCGCCAGAAGCAGGACGGGGGTAAGCGCGGACTTGCAGAACAGCATTATCTGACTCACCAGATGCAGGATATCCAACGTGCGACGTGGCACGCCTGTAGCCATGTACACCGATACAATATTGCTGATGTTCTCCGGAATGATGCAAAAGCCGTACAGGATAGCCAAAGCAACCACAATGCAGTTCATTTGGCTCTCCAGTTGGATTTGCTTGCGGTTGCCTCGCACGCTGGTGCGCTCGGCCTTGCGGATCTTGCGTGCCGTCACCACCGAGCTGATGATGGTGAAGAGGGTGGGCAGGCAAAAGTAGCAGCCGAAGTACCACCAGAGGCGAGCGCTGTTGTAGGTGAGTCCGAGCACGTAAAGTGTGTCTGGGAGATCTGTGGAAATTCGGACCACGCAATGCTCGCAAGGTATCACCTCCGGAGGCTCGCGCTCCTCTTTTACCAGCTGCCGGATGAGGAGCTCGGGCAGGGCGAGGAGCAGGGCACCTAGCCAGATCACGGTTAGCTTGGCTGTAGTGGAGGTGCAGTTCTCGATCATCTCATAATACATCTGGACGTTGCTCGCGGCACGGAAACGGTCAATGCATAAAGCACAAAGCGTGAAGGTTGTTACTCCTAAAGACGCAACCTGCAAGATAGAAGGGATGTGTGGTCATTATAAATCAAGTTTTAGAAATTCCTTCTACTGAGAAACCTGGACAAAGGAACTGGATTAGGGAACATTCCAGGTTCTATTAAACTTAAAGGGTTAGTTCACACCATCATTAATTACTCACCCTCATATCTATCCAAACCTGTAAGACTGTTCATCTTTGGAACACAAATTAAGATATTTTTGATGAAATCTTAGAGCTTTCTGACCCTGCATAGACAGCAACGCAACTACCACGTTCAAGGCCCAGAAGGGTAGTAAGAACATGCTGGAAAACGATTCTAAAAAGAATCAATTCCGAGGCATTGGGAATCGACAGTCAATTCCAAAGGTTGGAATTGATCCCATCAATGGGAATCGACTCCTCATTCAGAGCCGTTTTCAGTTCAACAAAGCCTATGAGTGTGTCTCAAACAGAAGGCAACATATCTCGGATGAAATAAAAAACAAGTCGGTACTGAGCTCTTCTGAGTTTGAGAATGCCACCTTTTTTTGGGAAGCACCCATTAATTCGCCTCCTGCTCGTTAATAATGATTAGAAATCTTATTCGTTTCCACAAAAATGTTTGTTTTAATGAACTAGTTAAAAAACAATTTAAAGGCTATTTTACCATGGAACTGGCTTATGTTGTCCACAATTTTGAGTGCTGCATGATCTTATTTCCATCTTAAAATGCTATTTTTTTAAACTTTCTATCAGCCAGTGATAATTCTGAAAGAAAACGTCGAGAGCGCATCTGATTGACAGATAAAACACAAGCTTTATATTATGAGAAGGCTACTTTCTACGGCGTTTATATACCCTGCAGTCATGGCGAGATTGGTTCCTCCAATCTAAAAAACGAACTGAAAACAACAGTAATGAATCGATTCTTGGAATCTAATTCCATTGATTCCAGAACCAAGAATCAGAATCAGAATCGGAATCGGAATCAGAATTAGAATCAGAATCGCGCAGCCCTAGGTTCAACTGTTATGAAGCTACAAGAATACTTTTTGTGCGCAAAGAAAACAAAAATAATGAACTTAGAGAGATGGACGTTATACGTAAGAACACTTGCTTACACGTTGTGGTATTCTCGTGAACATGCGCTAAAGACTGACACGGAGAGAAGAAATTGTTGAATAAAGTCATTATTTTTGTTTTCTTTATGCACAGAAAGTATTCTCGTAGCTTTATAACATTACGGTTAAACCACTAATGTTACTGATGTTACTACCTTTCTGGTTACTACCTTTTTAGTTACTTTGCTGTCTATGCAGGGTCAGAAAGCTCTCGGATTTCATCACAAACATCTTAAATCGTGTTCCGAAGATGAACGAAGGTCTTGCGGGTTTAGAATAACATGAGGGTGAGTAATTAATGACAGAATTTTCAATTTTGAGTGAACTATCCCTTTAAATACTTAATGTTAAAGCCAGATAACATAATTAATATGTGCCTTAACATGATTTTAGTGTAAAAAATGGTTTACTAGAACATGACGAGAAACTCCAAGTTCATGGGTTCGATTCCCAGAGAAAACAAAAACATAAAATGTGTACCTTGAATGCGAGGTAAGCTGCTTTAGATAAAAGCGTGTGCTAAATGCGCAAATGTAAATGGCATCTTAACACCGAAAATGTCAAGAACAAAAATATAGCTGAAATAATACATAAAATAAAGGTTTAAATAAAGGTTAAAATAAAGAATTTCTCTAAGAATAAGGAATAACTAGTCTGAATGAATTTGTAGTGATCAACATCGGCTGTCAATTGAGTGTAACTTGTATTGAGCCTGCGGAATAACATGGAAATTTAATTCCACTAGATTGTGTATAAAAACCACAGCCTTTCCATTTAAGGCCATCGACTTCATTGTTAGGCTGGAACATTGTGATCAAGTTGGCGGGTTGGTCTGAATCTAGGGTGTAGGCGCTGGCGCTCTGTAGTGCGTCAGGCGATTAAAGCCACAACTATGGCACCAATCAGGTCAATTCCTCAGAAACACATGATACGATCTGAATGCTGCCCCAGGGCAATACCACTATCTCTTTGTGTCTGCAGAGAAGACACCCCCTCTTACTGAGAAAGACAAAACACAGCCAAGATGTCTGTCCTGACCTACACATATAACATTTGCAGTGGATTCCTGTCATTTACACACACTTTAACACATGAAGGCTTTTTGTTAATTTAATGTTGTAAGAAAACTTCAGTCTATATGTTATATGAGAACAAAGCCACAAAATTAGCAATTTGAATATTTATGCAGTTAGGTTAACTTTTATGTAAGAAGTCTGTCAAGAGATCAAATCACAAAGTTAAGTAGCTGCAAATCCAAAAATTATAAGTCAAAAACTTTTGAAGAGCTACGTTGTGTGAAATTGGACAGAGCTTCTCATGCCAGTACACAAACCAAGAAGGTTAATCAAAACAACGCAATGCAAGTACGTGTTGCAATCTCAACGTTGCTACAAAAAATGCCGTGCTGTAGCTGTAATGGCATAAATAACATATTTTGCAGTCAGTTACTTCTTGAGGTCAACAACTGCTCTGGTGGAGGAACAGTTTGACAGAAATCTTGCCAAATAAGTTTGTTTAAAGTCAATATGTACAGTATATAGCAACTTAACTAATAACACAGCACCAGCAGACAAGTGTTTTTGTCATAAATGTTATGTCATTTCAGATTCAAATGACATAAAGTAACATTTTTGATAAAATGACGAATGACGTTTGAATAGCAGATGTGCTGCATTCACCATAATTGATAAACCAGCATCTTCACTACAGTTTAACCAGCTTCATGTGTGAAAGTGGAATTATCTTTCAGAACCTGCTAGACTAAAGTAAATCTCAACCATGAAACCACGGCCGGCTCATTCAGTCATGAGTCTGACCCATGAAAGTCCCATGGTTCACCATACACCATAGAGCTGCACCTAGGTTGCATTAAACCATACGAGATGAGATACATTCTAATATGTAAAGTTATGCGATCAAGTATGGTCCTTATTAACTTGTTTATACAACGTGATTTCCTATTTGTGACCCTGGACCTATATTTGTAGCAATAGCCAAATTAGGTCAAAATCATTGATTTTTCTTTTGTGCCAAAAATCATTAGGATATTAGGTAAAGATCATGTTACATGAAGATATTTTGTGAATTTCCTATTGTAAATATATCAAAACTTAATTTTTGATTAGTAATATGCATCGCTAAGAACTTAATTTGGACAAATTTTCTCAATATTTCGATTTTCTGTTGTTGTTGCACCCTCAGGTTCCAGATTTTCAAATAGTTGCATCTTAGTCAAATATTGTCCTATCCTAACAAACCATACATCAGTGGAAAGCTTCTTTATTTATTCATTCAGCTTTCAGATGATGTATATGACTGGTTTTGTGGTCCAGGGTCACATTGAACTAATTTACAGTTTTAGTATCAATACATCTTTCCTCATACCATTAACATACTAATTTTGAAACAGTAGGCCAAATAACAAAAACATCACACGTTAGTAACACAAACTGCATTTCAGTCATCCATCCACCACAGTTTTACCTCAATGTATGGAATGATTTTACAGGAGAATTCCCCAAGGAGCCAATCCTTAGTGAGTTCATGGAATATAACAAGTGGCAAGCAGAAAAAGAGGATGACAAAATCCCACAGGGCGAGGTTGGCCAGCAAGGAGTTTGAAATGCTCCTCATGTAGTAATTGTGGCACACTATGCACATGATTGCTATATTCCCAACAATCCCCACAGTGAAAATGAGGATGGAAATGCACATGACAGCATATGCACCGTACGATTCACCTGTCACGGGGTAAAACGGGTTCTTCACCCCTGGAGCTTTTGACCGTGTATTAATGGGAACGAACGGGGTGAAGACTTCCTCATAGTCTTCCACAGGTGAGGTGCCCCATTCAGGGATAGACGTAAACTCGGTGGGGAAATCTGTAGGCTGGATCTGCGCTACAGGTTTCGGCATTGACTCCACTCGCTCAAGTTCATTCTCAGGCGATTTGACGGTTTGATTCCTGTCAGGGTGTTTTCGCGCCGTCATCTCGCGTTTAACCACCGTCACTCCTTCCTGTCGACGATAACGCCGTTTAATCCGAATTTCGCCGTGTGTTTCCCTCAGAAATGATGTTGTTTTGATATATTTGTCCATTTGATAAGTTTTTTCGTAGTTTTGCTTGGAAGACGCTCTCACCGTTGTGTTATCGCTCCCATTCACCGACATCGTAGTCCTAATAGATGAAAGCACATCTGTAGTGTCCTTACCTGTTTCTTGACTCATTTTATTTAAAGTTACACGTCGTTCATAGCTGTCTGTATTGATTTCACGCACTTTATAGGATGAAACGATTTTTGACGTTAAATCTGACGTATTATTGCTACGTGCGAAAACTACTGAGAGCTCACAGCAAATGAGCAAACAAAATACAGTTAAAAATTGCATTTCCATTGCGAATATCCCTCGAAAATATCCAAAAATGATAATTCCAGTATTGTTATGGCAAAGGTGTAGAACAAACATCAAGCTTCGTCCCACTTGCTGGTCTCTCGTTTAGAGGAACATCCCCAGATTCCATTTCTTAATCCCAAGAGTTGTGTTAACAGCAGAATTGTGAGGAAAAAATGTGGAAATACTTGGTCAAACAGGTGTTTAACCAAGACTAATTGATGCCTTGAAACCTCAGAAATATTTCCTAGCGTTTCGTTTGACAGGAAAAATGTACATGCCAAGGCCAAGAACATCCAGCATCTCGATAAAGTGAAAGTCCTTGAGTGCCGTTCATGGGCTCCTGATGCAGCTCCGTGATATGAAGCTCTGTCAGGGAGGCGCCTTTTCACAGATACAACATAATGCGCTGCCTAGTGGCCTAAAACAGAACTGCAATGTGTTTCTAGCAAGCTTGTTAAATAATGACACATACAGGTCTGAGCAACAAGTAAATGGATACGTTTTTCTATTTACTCTATAGAAGTAGCCATTGCTTTTTAAGCTTCTACCTGGAAATCCATGGGAATCCTGCAGAAAAAACTGAACAGATGTGTTACAAATATAAAGATGTTTTATTTTACAATATGAAGTTATGGATTGTGACCATAATGTATTTACATTTCTTAACACAAAACATTTCTGGCAACTCCTTCCTTGTGCATCGCAGGTGGCCATCTATTATCTCTTCACTTTGGACCATATCATCCATAACTTCTCTATTCTTCTCTAATTTCTGTGTTAGCGATCTGATAGCAAACTTGATTTCTGTCGTTGTCCTTTACAGCGTAGACAGAGAGGCAAAGATCCAGCCATGGACGGTCTTCTACAAAGACAGCACAGAAAAAACAACATTATCTTACGCTAAATAATGTAGGAATTTAGAGAAAAGATTTATAGGAAATTAAATCTTTACCCAAACTGCTGTCTGGTGGTTGAATTGTGTCCATGATGGTCTGAATCTTGTCCTGCAAATCCTGACTGCCTGAAGCATCTACTGCAGAAACATGGAAGAACTTCTCCTATAAAGAATAAGATGATTACTTAAATCTATTTCTGAATAGAAAACAGCACCCTCTGCTAATGTATGCAGCATTTGTACTCTTTTAAGAGACTAAAGATTTTATCTTAATTTTTTTGTAAGTTGCTTTTACAAATAATAATACTTGCACTCCTTTAATCAAATGCTGAGAACGCATTCTGTTTTGCACCACAACAACAAAAAAATCCAGATACATGTACACTCACAGCGTTTTCCCACAGAAGAGCCTCTAAAGTGTCAGTCTTGTCCTCCAGTTCAAACTGGATCAGGAATCTGTACTGCATCAGCTGAACTCCCAGAGCTGTGTGACAGAGACACAGAAGAACTTCCTAAATATACAGTCATACGTTTTTATAAGTGGCTGAGGTGTCCAATTTTTTTTTTTAAGGCCATCTAGGACATCACATGAGACTAAGAAAAAATGTTAAAAGGAAACAGTGCAGTGAGGCCTGGGTCAGCTTTTTCGAAAACACACCTGCAGACCCACCAAAAAAAAACTAAACAAAACAAAAAAACACAAATCTGACCAGAACTAGGGTCATTAAAATGAACAAAACAAATAATAAAAAATAACAATAATTTTGAAGTCTTTGTTTGTGTCCACTTTTCCCACTTTTTTATTAGGGTTACACCATTCATAACTGAAGGTTTTTAAATTCTTAAAGGGGTTATCGGATGCAAAGTTCACTTTTAAATGTTGTTTGAACATTAATGTGTGTTGGCACTGTATGTACAAATCTACCCTATAATGATAAAAATTCATGCAGTGGTTTTTAATTAATCTGTAAAAATAATATTCCCTTTTTCAAATTGAGCCATTCTCAGATGCCTGTCGTTGTGGCGTCACACCCACAGAGGCCGCTCCCACAATAGTTGATTGACATGAGCATCTTACCTCAGATCAGCTGTCACAGTCCAACCTCCATGTTTTGATGCTGGAGCAGAGATGTAAGTTAGACTAAAATATCTCCGATTGAGCGATTGAGGTGTTGTGTTGCTGGATGTAATAATGGACATAGTGGTCGTCATTTACTCCTGACATCTGAGCTGCTGAAGATGCAGTAATTACGTTTGTTTGTGAAGGGAATGCGCCTCCAGATCTACATATAACCATGTCCACGCGAATCATTCATGATCCAGCTTCAGTTACAGCAGAAGTGAGCATAAGAGTTTTTTAATGAATCTTTGCGATCGCCTTTCCTAATAATGTGCTAGTTAACAAGTTTAGCGGCTAAACACGGCTAAAGTAAACAGGCGCGTCTCTCCACAGAGAGAAGAGAGGGGCGGGGCGAGCAGAGCTCATTTGCATTTAAAGCAGCCTCGACCAGAATGGGATGATTTTTGCAGAGCTGATTTTGGCAAGGTAAAAAGGGTGTTGTTTTACACTACCATTGAGAATTTTTAACCAAAGTATATTATAGACTTTTCATTAAGACCCTAAAGAATCATATCAACTTGTGGAAAATGGGCATCCGATGACCCCTTTAAAATTCAATTGAGGCAGCATGTGAAAATGTAATTATAACATAAAGACATAAAAACAAAGAAAAAAAAAATTAATAAATGAATGTAATATTAAATAAAATTGTGTATTTTAAAACGTAATAGTTAATTCATGTAATTTGTCTGTATGTATAAGTGATTAAGAATGCTAGCATACAGAAACATTAGATATTAATATTTAAAGTGGCACCTAAAAATTGTTCTTCATCTATTTACGTTTCATTATAATAAAATATACATTTACATTGCAGGGTTATTACAGTTAATTAAAACTAAGGCTAAAATAAAAACCATTAAAAAAGTGTTACTTGAATAAAATAAATGTCCACTGAAATTAAATATAAAAAACCTTTTTATTTTTTATTTCAGTTGTCATTTCTCATTTTAGTTTAGTTTAACTTGATTTGCAAAAATATCCTATAGTGTTAATGAAATTAAAATTAAAATGAAAAAAAAAAATCTAAAAATAAAAACTTGTTTTATTTGTTTTGACAGTACTTAAGTTAGATTAGAGAATTACACTCCCAGTCAAAAGCTTTTGGACAGTAAGATTTGTAATTTTTTTTAAGAAGTCTTGTGCTCACCAAGCCTGCATTTATTTGATTCAAAATACAGCAAAAGCAGTAAAATTGTTAAATACTTTACTATTTAAAATTTAAAATATATTTTCTATTTGAATATATTTTAAAATGCAGTTTACTCCTGTTATGCATCATTACTCATTCTAATATGTTGATTTGCTTTTCAAGAAACATTTATTATTATTATTATTATTATCATCATCATCATCATCATATATAACAGTCGACTACATTTTTTTCAGGATTCTTTAATGAATAAAAAGATCCAAAGTTCAGCATTTATCTAAAATAAAAAGCTTTTCAAAAGCTTTTTTTGGGAAAGAAATTATAGAATACTTTTATTCAGCAAGGATGCTTTAAATTGATCAAAAGTGATGATAAAGACATTTATAATGTTAAAAATGTTTTCTATTTCAGATAAACGCTGTTCTCCTGAACTTTCTATTCATCAAAGAAACCTGAAAAAATTCTACTCAACTGTTTTCAACATAATAATAATAATACTACTAATAATAATAATACTAATAATAAAAATAAATATTTTTTGAGCAGCAAATCAGAATATTGGAATCATTTCTGAAGGATTCTGTGACTGGAGTAATGATGCTAATACAGCTTTGAAATCACAGGAATAAATTACATTTAAAATAAATTTTACATAGTAAAAGAAATATTTCAAAATTGCTGTTTTTGCTGTACTTTAGATCAAATAAATGCAGGTTTGGTGAGCAGAAGAAACTTCTTTAAAAAATATTGTCCAAAAACTTTTGACTGGTAGTGTATTTTTAATCATAAAAATTCTACATATCATGTAAAAAAAAAAAATAGGCATAAAATGAAAGTACCTTCAGCAACTGCCTGTTCATCCCACGTCTCCACTCCAGTAAACACAGGGTTTTGAAAAGTGTTCAGAGAGCAGCGCTTACACCTGAGACACGCACAAATATCCGTTTAAACTACATAAAGATGTGATCATATCCTTCCCTGGGGTTTGTCCCATAAGCTGTTTTCATGGTAATAGATGTACAAGTTGAACACCAGGGGACTTTTACAATAAAGCAGGTAGGCTTGTTTTTCTTACCCGTAATATCTTTTGTCTCCAGAGAACAGGAAGGGAGCCGTGAGATCCAGAAGGGTCATCCTGCCGTTCACTGATCTCACAGGAACCAGGTTTTTGTAATCCCGTGATAACACACAAATCTCATCCAGTGTCATTCCTGTAGATACAAATCCATACTTTTAATTAAATATTCAAAACTACACAGAAAAATAATCTCTCTTCTCTTTTTAGTCAGAGATACCTTCGACGAATATCAGCTGCATGTGAGTGCTTTCCCCGACCATGTCTCTGGATATGTGCATTGAGATGGTTCTGCCAGGCTCTCGAGAACTTGCTGAAGAAGTGGCGGCCCACTGCTCATCGCAAGGTTGGTTGTCTTTCGCAGACTCCCGAAAGACTTTAGAAACAGCGCTGTCATCGGGAACATCTATCCTGTCACATACGAAAAAGCAGGCTAATGTTCAAAAGTCTGGGGTTTTTAATGTTTTTAAAAGAAGTCTCTTATGCTCATCAAGGGAGGAATTTACAGTTATCAAATTAACAGGTTTTTACAGTAATTACTCATACTGCAGGACGAAAGCTTGGAATAATAAACTTTTTTATGGTCTCTTACACTTACAAAGGAGGCATTTATTTATTCAAAAACAAGTGATGACAGAAATGTCAAATAATAAGCCAATTTAAAGTAAGTGTTTTCTGTTTGAAAATAAAATGTAATTTACTCCTGAAATATTTTTACAATTTAAAATAAATGTTTTCTATTTCAATACACTTTAAAAAATGTAAGCAAAACTAAATTTACTTGATTAAAAATACTGTAAAAACTGTAAAATGGTACAATAGTTTTACAATTTAAAATAAGTTTACAATTTAAAATGTAATTTATTCCTGTGATGGTAAAACCAAATTTATTTGACTAAAAATACAGTAAAAATAGCAAAATATTTTTAAAATTTAAAATAAATGTTTTCTCAAAACACTTTAAAAAATTTATTTATTCCCGCAAGGGCAAAACTAAATTTATTTGATTAAAAATACAGTAAAAACAGTAATATTGTGAAATATTTTTAACATTTAATATAAATGTATTTTTTTATTTTAATATATTTTTTAAATAATAACTTATTCCTGTGATGGCAAAACTACATTTATTTGATTAAAAATACAGTAAAAACAGTGATATTGTGAAATATTTGTACAATTTAAAATAACAGTTTTCTATTTTAATATTTTTTTTAAAATGTAATTCATTCCCGTGATGGCAAAGCTGAATTAATTTGATTAAAAATACAGTAAAAACAGTAAAATTGTGAAATATTTTTACCTATTTTAATATTTTTTTTAAAATGTAATTCATTCCCGTGATGGCAAAGCTGAATTAATTTGATTAAAAATACAGTAAAAACAGTATGTAAATTTGTGGAAATATTTGATTAAAAATACAGTAAAAACCATTTAATTTATAAAAGTTTCCTATTTTAATATATTTTAAAAATGTAGTTTATTCCTGTGATGCAAAGCTGAATTTTCAGCATTATTATTCCAATCTCCAGTGTCACACGATCCTTCAGAAATAATTCTAATATGCTGATTTGATGCTCAAGAAACAATTATTATCATACAGTTGTTGTGGATATAATGTAGACTTCATTTCATGATTATTTCATGAATAGAAAGTTTAAAAGTACAGCATTTATTTGAAATTTATTTTGTAACATTATAAATGTCCTTAATGCATACTTGCTAACAATAAATAAATAAATAATAATAATATTATTAATAATAATAATAATAATAATAATACCTTACTGATTCCAAATTTAAAATTTCTGAATGAGGGTGTAAATGTAACAAAAGTAAAATGCTTATTTTTTTTAGGAGTGTAATATACAAATAATATGTCTAATTTAAATCTTAACTTTTTTAGGCTGTTTCATTACGCTTAACAGCCACCAGGTGGCAAACAGAACATGGCAAATTAATGTTACAAAATAACAATAATGTTATTCCAGGAACTTCTTTTCTAAGATCAAAATGCCCTTGAACCAGTACAGATCACACAAATTTAAAATTAATTTTTACATTTTTATTTTATGATTTTTGTCTTTAATATATACAATGAGTATTAAATTACAATGGTACAATTACATATTTTAATTACATATAACTAACCAGTAAATATTCAATAAACAATATTACAAAAGTTCTTTACATGAATAAGAATCAAGAGCGGGTTGTGTAAAGTGTCAAACTCACATTGTTTTACAGTTGGAGCAGAAGAGTTTCAGGCACTGGTATAACTGCTGAGGCTTGTATCTCTTCACACGGGCTCGGACGTGACACGACAGCGGCGGTGTGGAGCGCTTCACCTGGGCGAGTGTGAGCCGCTGCGAGTTGTGCTCACACGTCCGCACTGAACAATCATTACAGACATGTTCAAATATCAGAAACTGTTAGTTTAGTGGTTTGCATGTGGACATTTCTCAATCCCGTTTCTCCAAATATGAATCCAGTATTGTGGATTTACCCTTCACTTTTACTGTACAGTAAGACGTGAGTGTTTTACCTGTATAAGAAGGTCCTGTATCTGCTTCTGCATCTGAAATGATAAAAACTTGAATCATTCAAGCTTATTTACCTTTTTATTCATCTGTTTCAGAAAACAAAAGAAGAAGATTTTAAACCGAGTAACATATATCTATACCTGTTTCTTCATCATTTGGCAAGACTAGAAGGAAACATAAGCATATACAGATGAGGGCGAGCTGACATTGACACAAAATTGGATGGAAAATGGAAACCAAAAGAGGCGCCACCAACCTACAGCCTCTGGCGGCGTGTACCAGATCTCCAGTAACGTGCCGTCGTTCACTTCATCATACTCATCCAGATCCACATGTTTGTCCAGCGCACTGAATATGGATCAGCATAGAGAGAGAGACATGATCACATAATGTCAGGTAGACAGCTAAGGGGCCACAGAAGTAATTTTTTAATGGAAATGAATATGATCTATAGGCTGTCTCATTTATTTTGCCATTAAAATGCTCATGACTTCAGCAAATTCCTATACGTGAAAACTGGATATATTGTATTACATTACACACACACACACACTGAAGACTGGAGTAATGATGCTGAAAATTCAACAACATTAATGACAAAATAAAAATAAGATTTAAACCAAACATTCTAACCATACTAGCAACATGCTAAGCATGCTAACAACATGCTAGTAACTTGCTAATCATGCTAATAATATTTTAGTACCTTGTTAATCATGCTAGCAACATTCTCGTAACTTGCTAATCATGCTAACAACATGGTAGTAACGTGTTAATCATGATAGCAACATGCTAGTAACTTACTAATAATTGCTAAAAACATTTTAGTAACTTGTTAATCATGCTAACAACATTCTAGTAACTTGCTAATCATGCTAGCAACATGCTAGTACCATGCTAATCATGCTAGCAACAGGCTAATTGTGTTAGAAACATGTTAGCAACATGCTAGTAACATGTTAAACATGCTAGAAACATGGTAACAACACATTATTCAGTCTATAAACATGCTAGTAACTCGCTAATCATGCTAACAACATTTTACTAACATGCTAATCATGGTAACAACATGTAGTAACATGCTAATCATGCTAACAACATGTTAGTAACTTGCTAATCATGCTTACAATATTTTAGTACTTTGTTAATCATGCTAGCAACATTCTTGTAACTTGCTAATCATGCTAGCAACAGCTAGTAACTGGCTAATCATGTTAACAACATTTTAGTAACATGTTAATCATGCTAACAACATGCTAGTACCATGCTAATCATGCTAGCAACAGGCTAATTGTGTTAGAAACATGTTAGCAACAAGCTAGTAACATGTTAATCATGTTAGAAACATGGTAACAACATGTTATTGAGGCTACATTCTCGTAACTTGCTAATCATGCTAGCAACATGCTAGTACCATGTTAATCATGTTAAAAACATGGTAAGAACATGTTATTCATGCTAACAACATTTTAGTAAAATGCTAATCATGGTAACAACATGCTAGTAACATTGTAATCATGCTAAAAACATGCTACCAACATGCTAATTATGTTAGAAACAGGTTAGCAACATGCTAGTAACTTGCTAATCATGCCAACCACACGTTATTAACTTGATAATCATGGAAACAACATTTTAGCAAAATGCTAATCATGGTAACAACATGCTAGTAACATGCTAATCATGCTATAAACATGCTACCAACATGCTAATTATGTTAGAAACTGGTTAGCAACATGCTAGTAACTTGCTAATCATGCCAACCACACGTTAGTAACTTGATAATCATGGTAACAACATTTTAGTAACATGCTAATCATGCTAACAACATGCTAATAATGCTAACAACATACTAATCATGTTAAAAACATGTTAGTAACATGTTAATCATGCTAGAAACATGCTAGCAACCTGTTAATCAGGTGATAAACATGCTAGAAACTTGCTAATCATGCTAACAACATTTTAGTAACATGATAATCATGCTATCAAAATGCTACTCATGTTAGAAACATTATCAACATGCTAGTAACGTTAATCATGCTACAAACATGCTAGCAACATGTTAATCAGGCTATAAACATGCTAGTAACTTGCTAATCACACTAGCAACATGCCAGTAACGTGCAAATCATGCTAGAAACATGTTAGCAACATGTTAATCAGGCTATAAACATGTTAGTAACTTGCTAATCACACTAGCAACATGCTAGTAACTTGCAAATCATGCTAGAAACATGATAGCAACATGTTAATTCTTATATGTGAAAACTGTATATATTGTATTACATTACAAACACACACACATTGAAGACTGGAGTAATGATGCTGAAAATTCAGCAACATTAATGACACAAAATAAAAATAAGATTCCACACTCTTTTCTGTCACTAATTGAATTTGTTATGCTGATAATATATTTGGTAATGAAAAGAACATGCAAAATGGAGACACTGTGGTCTCTAGACTCACCTCTTGAGGGACTGTAGATCAGGGCTCTCTGCAGGAAGACTGCGTAAACCTCGTCCATATGACGTCCCCCCATGGAGGTGAAAACTGAGGTGATCAGGCTGATCTGGCAGCTGGTCTGGGGCTCTCTGAAGGTACGCGTGGAGATTGTAGAACCGCAGGAACGTGCCTGGCTGAATGCAAACACAAACAGAAAGGATGTTTTCATTACAACATTAGCTTTTTCAGTTAAAGACTGATGAACCTAGAAATTGTAGTTCAAGTTGCCTTGCAAAACTGTTTTTGGTCTTCGAGTACAACTGCTCTTTTCAGGTCCTGTCAGAATTCAAGTCAGGACTTTAACTGTACAACTCTAAAACTTTAATTTTGTTTCTCCTCAGACATTCAGACATAGAAAAGTGTCCATGTTTTGGATTATTATCTGGCATCGATCAGCTATACTTAATCCTGAGCACGGATATTCAGAAATTCTCCTGGTAGTCTGGTATATAGCAGAACTCATGCCTCCTTCAATAATAGTCATCAAGGTCACAAAGCAGCACCAATATGCTACACTACACATACAGCATCACTGTTACGGATCTCCAGAATCCAAATGCTCCTCTAAAAAAAAGAAAAAAAAAAAGTTTACCTCATCTGTCCATGGAATATGATCTCAAAGTTGATGGAGATCGTTCAGTATTGATGTGGTTTCTGGCTTGCTACTCTTCCATTAAGTCCATTTTTGCAGTCTCCTCCTTGTTGAGTCATCGAACACTGGTGAAAACTACTTCAAATTTTCTCCATTTTGTGTTAACAACTCACACTGTGGTTCAACAGAGTTCAAGAACCTCAGAAATGGCTTTGCAACCCTCTCCAAAAAATATCTTTTTTGCAGTTTGTAACACAGCTATCCTTCAATGTAAACAGTCTGCAAAGTTGTTAATCAAAAAAGTGCATGATAAATGATGATATTGTCCCTCAGAGTCGACTCTGAACTGTCTTAATGAGTCGTTATATTTCCGAATCTTCTACCTGTTACTGATCTACGTCACTGGGTAACACATTTCTTAATCCCCGCCTGCCCACGGAATACGAACACTCTGATCTTCCCACAAATGCTTCCGCTATTTAATGTGTTCCATGATACCACAGCAATACAATTCAAACCTTTTGTTGTGTGCTAGTCATTTTACTGAGGACTCGCCAAACACTTGTCAATGAAGTCCATACCTTCTTTATTTGGACCAACAAGCGTCTCTGAAACACAACTTGTAAGTATGATTAATGTGTGTAGATTTTCATCAAACATCAAGTTTTTGTGCTAATATGTGATGTCTACCTAGTGCAGCTTCTAGGTAAACCAATGTTACTGTCTTACTGAAATAGTTTTGATAATTCACTGTACACCCACTATTTCCACATAATTAGAATGTGTTGATTACCGCAGACTGTCGTTGTTCTAATTACTTAGTTTAATAATAAAGAATGTAGACATTTTGGTTCACAAACTGTATTGTTTCACCATGTTTTTTGAGAAAAACATTTCAGGATTTTTCTCCATATAATGGACTGATATGGTGCCCCGAGTTTGAACTTCCAAAATGCAGTTTAAATGTGGCTTCAAACAATCCCAAATGCGGTTGTAAATGATCCCAGCCGAGAAAGAAGGGTCTTATCTAGCAAAATGATCAGTTATTTCCATAAAAATAATACAATTTATATACTTTTTAAATGTCAAACGCTTGAACTCTGTGTATTCTGTCTCAAGACAGTTAGGGTATGTCAAAATCGTCCTATATCGCTGTTTTACATTTTTTGTTAAGGGTGTTTGATCTGCTTTGCATGTTCACTTTGCAAAGACTGAGACGGTACTTCTGCAGTGATGTAGGATGATTTTGAAATGATTTTTGAAGTTGAGGGAGAAAATTCGATCAGAGTTTTTCGACATACCCTAACTGTCTTGAGCCAGAATACACAGAGTTCAGGAAGAGCAAGACAAGATGAGCATTTGAGATTAAAAAGTATTTAAATTGTATTTTTTAGTGGGCAGTCATGGC
Source organism: Labeo catla (assembly GCA_012976165.1). Lineage (NCBI taxonomy): Eukaryota > Metazoa > Chordata > Actinopteri > Cypriniformes > Cyprinidae > Labeo > Labeo catla. Next base: position 145,873 of record VONZ01000924.1, on the reverse strand, counting down.
CTAATAGTTAGAGAGTCGGCTTGTAACCCAAAGGTCGCTGATTCAATTCCCGCACCAGCAGGAATTGAAAGTGGGGATTGTGAATGAACAGGGCTCTTTCCACCTTCAATACCATGACTGAAGTGCCCTTGAGCAAGGCACCGAACCCCCAATTGCTCCCCGGGCGCTGGAGCAATGGCTGCCCACTGCTCCGGATGTGTGTTCACAGTGTGGGTGTGTGTGTGTTCACTTCTCACTGCTGCATGTGTGCACTCGTGATGGGTTAAATGCAGAGGACCAATTTCAAGTATGGGTCACCATACTTGACAATATATATTGTCACTTTTCACTTTAATGAAAATAAACGATTGCTTCACAAGATAAGACCCTTCTTCCTCAGCTGGGATCATTTACAACTGCATTTGGGATTGTTTGAAGCCGCATTTAAACTGCATTTTGGAAGTTCAAACTCGGGGCACCATTGCAGTCCATTGTATGGAGAAAAATGCTGAAATGTTTTCCTCAAAAAACAATTTCTATACGACTGAAGAAAGAAAAAAAATGAACATCTTGGATGACAAGGGGGTGAGTGCATTATCTGTAAATTCTCCTTCAAGCTTAGAACGGTTTTGAACAAATTGAAATCATTACAAAATGACTTTAATATTAAATGTATATTCTGAGAAAATGTTTTCAGACTGACGCATTTAAACCTGTTGTAGGGGACTCCAACACAATATTAGAGCACTTTAAAATACCATATGACCTACTCTTTAAAACAGCATTGTATACCTGTAGAGAGTTTAAAATTGCCACTTCACACAAAATACAAGTAGGGCCCTATGATTTCCGCGATGCGAAAAACACAGATGGAATTGCGGAATACAGTCATAAATATGGAATTTACTGTATAACGTGGAATGTCACAGAATTTGCCAAATTTTGGATGAATAAATCAAAGTAGGTCAGTACACTTACATTGTATCTGTGACTATCAAGCTGCAAAAACGCTATCCAAGTATGAATCCTGCATGTTCAGCGTGTCCCTGTGTGAATGAATGGCGTAAACATGCAGTTTTGTTTACTACACACATACTGAAGCGCGTTACGCTCACAATGTTTTCAGCCTCTACTGCCTCAATATATAAGAACTTCTTATAATATATAAAAACTAACATCATATCATATACAAACAGAACCTTTCACAGCAACCCGTCAAAATCTACTGAAAGCAAAGACTGACATACTTTTGCAACTCGCAAATATTTATCATTCTCAGTAAATAAATGACAGTATATTTTTTGTCTCATTTGTTTGATTTGGTTCTCTTTGTCAACTTTCAGTGTGATGTTCTGTGTTATATTTATGCTAAAATGTAGAAAATTCTAAAGGGTATACAAACTTTCAAGTAGCAATGTATTACTAAATAATACAATTCTTATTAAAACATTTTTAAGGAATATTTACCAGAAAAATTGTTTACCAGAATTTATTTACAAGAAAAATGTAAATACAAAACACAGAATTTCTGGAAAAAAATAAAAAATAAAAAATAAATTATTTAAAAAAAAAATTAAATTAATAAATTATAGATGCTTAAGATTAAAATAGAATCAAGATATTTAATGGAAAACACAAAAACTTCATACAAAGCAATACTTCACAAGGTTTTTAAAAATGTCATTTTTGTTACACGTTTAATATATTGCTGTTAAATTGTGTAAATTCCATGATTTCAATTAATTAGTCATGCTTTTTGATCATTTTTTTTCTTTTCTTTCACACGTTTTTTTTTTTTTCAATTAAATAATCAAAATAATGATTGACTATCAAAAATATACTTTTTCAGGTAGAAATTTAATTAGATATGAAACCATTCAGAGAGAAACATGCAAATAAAGAGGGAATCAGAACAGAGCAAATATCTTGTTTTATAGCAAATTACTAAATAAAAAAATTACTAAATAATGTAACTAGTAATAAAATAGAAAGTAAAAAAGTAAATAAAATACTTAAAATAAATCTAGAAGTTCTTTCATCTCTACTCTAAAGTTATTCTATTGTCTGCTGCATTAATAAACGTACATGAATGTTCAGTGATCAGTAGGGGGAGCTACGGCATCAGAGTTGAGCAACAGGGTCTCAACATTACAGTAAGATGGTGAGAAAATAAATGTTGGTCCCTCGAGATCACTAGGAGGAACATGAAGACAGCGAGAGCTGGAATCACTTAATGAACTCTTGTGCAATGATAGACGAGAATGATCATCTCCATAATATGGTCTTTAAAGAGCCAAGAAGAGGATATGATATCAAAACACCTCTAAACAGATTGTTTCTGTTCTGCATTTACAATCAGGTTCTGGGAGTCCTTCTATAGCCGTGCGCTTTTGACGTCATCTTTGAGGTTTCGGGCAAAAGCAGCGTCTTTGTTTACCTGAATTCACCACCCAGGCTCTGTTTGTATAGAGATTTGAAGTAAGCCTGAGTACTGGCATTCACAAGAACTGGTTGGATGTGACATAGTCCCTAGACAGTGCTTTAATACAGGCTAAAAAGACATTATGAAGGTGCAAACCAAATAATTTGAACAAACTGTATGGTGGTGTCAATTATTCAACATCAGCATTTAAATGAAACCGTCTTATTTCATAAACAGAACAAGGTGGGTAACCGCATTTCAAGAAAACAGGCTTGTTTTCCATAAGCGCAAATTTGATTCTTCTTATTACCATCTTGCTTGAGAATAAGCTGACAACTGAAAACCGGGGTGTGAGATTGGAGCTAAAAAGAGAACTTGGAGTGATAAAAATGGCCTTGAAGAAACATGGCTGGATCCACTGAAAGAACCAAATGTTTGCCTTCATATCCAGAAGCATAAACAGACAATAAACTCCCAGACTAGTGTTTTCTTTCTCTGGACAAACAATCAGATGAGAACTGAACTTCACAATGTTAGTTTGTGCCACCATCATTCATAAAACATAAATACTTTGGTTTCAACTCACAACCTTGAGATATGAGTGATATATAGACGCCTGTTGTCTGGTCAGGAATGGAAATAAATGGAAGCACAATACCATTTTATTACAACCATTACCAATATCACTAACACTATCTGAACTCAAATATAAAGGAATAATCCAAAAATGAAAATTCAGTCATTACTCACTCCGCCTCGTGTCATTTTATCATGGTGTTGATAAAATCAGTTATACCTAAAGATTACACAGTAGCATTGGTTAGCAGGAAAAAATGACAGATTTTTTTTTATTTCTCAGTGATACATTTTTAAACAATTTCCTTCTTACAAAATCAGATTATTTAATTAATTTTGTATGCAACTATTATTATATATTTTTTTATTAATTTATTACTATTTATTTTATCTTTATTATTTTGTTTATTTAATAATTACAAATCATTTTCATTATTTTTATTGTTCATTTTTTTAGTGAAGCACTATTAAAATGAAGGAAAACTTTAAACTGACTGATTTTCCCATCTCAGTTATCATCAAAATCCACTGTCAGCTGACATTTTTAGATTCTCTTTACAAAAAAAGTAGGGCTGCAAAAGATTAATCGCGATTAATCGCATTTAAAATAAAAGTTTGTTTACATACTACATGTGTGTGTACTGTGTACACACACCGTGTATACATATTAGTGTTGCACGTTTTCCCTCTACTAAAAAGGTACTGCGATACCCTGCTTTAAAATACGGTACGATTTCACATTTTACTAGTACCAGTACTTTAAGAAAGCATTTTGAAAAGAGCCGTATTAACACTGTTTATTTAGGGATCTATGATTAAAGCCAATCAGAAACCATAGATGGAATCGCAGGTTTCAGTCCTAAAAACAGAGTTTACTGTAACACAGAATATTATGAATTTTCCCTTTTTAAATATGTATCCTGCACATTCTGCGCGTCTCCCTATGAATGAATGGATGCGCAGTTTACTACACACATACTCGCTGTGTTTTTAGCCTCTGACGCTTCAATATGAGTACATGAATACATAAACGTAGTCTCTACAACTGATGTGAGAGTCAGTTCATGGGAATTTACTGTTAATTTTGAGAAAACCCATTCTCATATCATATACAAACAGAAATGTGAAGGCAAAATAAAAGTGCAGACGGAAATATTGCTTAATGTAATGATAGTACTACTACTGAAAATAAAAATATTATTAAAGCAATATTTAAGGAATATTTACAAGAAAATTAACATTTTACATTTTTTTATTTACAAGAAAATACACAAGACAGTATTTAAATAATAAACCATTCTTTATAAAATCTAATTAATCTTTATAAATTAATTAGACATGCTTTTATTAATTAAAATTAATGAAACTAATGGAATGCAGAAAATAAACAGAAAACAGATTCACAGAATTTGATCAAAATAGGACTCAGTTTGAGAAAAATACTAAAACGTATTTTATAGGGCCTTAAAATGTAATTTCTGTTAAACTTTTAATTGCTGTTAAATCGTACACGTTTCATTATTTCATTTAATTAGACATGCTTTTTGATTAATATATTTTAATGTAACCAATTCAAAATGGGTAAAATGGAATCCAGAAAAATTTAAATTAATTTATAAAAAATAAAACAGAGTTTGGGAATAAAACAAATTTCATATGGCCCTATTTATTTCATTTGTGTCTTTGTTTTATTGTATTAGTCCTTTAGTTTGTTATTTTATTATTTTTTTAAAGGGGGATGAAATAGATAAAATAATTATAACCTCCATTTGGATCACCTATTATTTACTTTTACCTCTCATTCTGTGTTTTTGTTATAGTATCGGTTCAGTATTGAGATATTTTAGTTTCGTATCAGAGTCAAAATGTTGGTATCGTGACAACACTAACACATATATGTATATATTTTAAAAATATTTGTATGTATATATATTTATACTTATACAGTATATAATTTATATTATATATATAAATCTAAATATTTCATATATTAAATCTAACATCTTTTTCCTATATATATATGCATGTACGTGTGTATTTATATTGTATATACATAATAAATATACACACACACATAGTATGTAAACAAACTTTTATTTTGAATGCAATTAATTGCGATTAATTGTTTTGCAGCCCTCAACATTTTTTAAAAATGTAAAATGTTTGCTACTTTTCTTAATATAGAGATGAAAAACAAATAAACGAGACTGATACAAATCATTCTCTATATTACAAGAACTTTCAAAGTCACATGACTACAAACACTCCAAATTTAAGTAGTTACTCACTAAAAAAAATGTTTCATCATTGATGTGAATGCCAACTGGTCAGAACCAAATGGTGCTGATCTGATCATTTTAGTCTGTATGAATTGTATACAGTTTCTCTCAGACAAAGCTATAATACAAATTTAAAAGACTTGGTATGAAAGTTGTATGAACCATTTTTATGATACTTCTATAAAAAATAAAAAACAATTTGTTGAGCTTAAAATAATTTGTTACCCTGCTGCCTTAAAATTCAACTCAAACTCAAATATCAAATATAAGTTGTTACTTAGTATAATTTAACATTTCAAGTTGAATAAACTTTTTTTGAGTTGACTGAACTCAAAATTTTAGCGCAGCCAGGTTACAAATTATTTTAAGTTGACTCAACAAATTGTTTTTTACAGTGTGTGGTGTAATTTTGGTATTTGTAAGTCCCGGTACCAATTAATTTTCATTACATGAAAAAGGAGCTACACTATAAAATAAAAGTGCCAAAATAGGGATGTAACTAACGTAGGACGATTTTGATGTTAAAGAAGAAAACGAGACGGGAGTTTTTTGACCTAGCCTAACTGTATTGGCCTGGATTACGCAGAACTACGCATACGCATCGCAGAGACGAGACAAGACTAGCATTTGAGGTTAAAAAGTACATAAATTATCAATTTGTTTAAAAAATGACATATCGTTTCGCTAGATAAGACCCTTCTTCTTTGGCTGGGATCGTTTAGAGCCATTTGAAGCTGCATTTAAACTGCATTTTGGAAGTTCAAACTTGGGGGCACCATAGAAGTCCATTATATGGAGAAAAATTCTAGAATGTTTTCCTCAAGAAACATAATTTCTTTACAGCTGAAGACACAGACATCTTGAATGACAGGGGGGTGAGTAAATGATCTGTAAATTTAGGTTAATCTAAAGAACCTTTTGTGGAATGGAAAGGAAAGGTTCCACTGACCTTTATTTCTAAGAGTGTTAGAGAATCAGTAACTTCACAGAAAAAGTCATACAGTTCGGAACGACGTGACAATGAGTAAATGGTGACAGAATTTTCATTTTTGGATGAACTGTTCCTACATCCCATCAGGACTGCAACACTTTCCTGGAGAAATGGCTCAGAACATAAAGCCATCGGTGGAGACGAATCTACATATACTTGGTATTCTCCCACTTGCGCTCACTGCACGCTTGGTTACGCACAGCAGGGGAAGAAGCCAGGCTGCTCAGCACAGGTGTGCTGTAGCTGGCGTGAAGCTCCTCTGATGGTGCTGGCGAGGGCAGCAGGAAAACTGTAACATTCCTCGACTCTCTCATCCTACATGGAAAATTCCATTACACAAAGCTTTGTTGATGTGTGCGGCCAGATAACACAAAACCTTGTCCAGACCCTCATCTATATGGAAAAACTAAAGCACGCTTCGTAAACAAGAAAAGCTGCCTTTCACTAAAACAAACCAATTCCTGCAACACATGCACTGCTGAACATGAACAAAGAGTACATTTGAGAGTGTTTTGCCAAGGCAGTGAAAAATAATTCAAAATCCTTGAGGTTGCGACCTGAAGTTTATGCACTGTACACAATATAATAGATATTAAAGGTATCACACTGGAAAACATATGGCGCTGTCCAGATGGGTGAAAAAGCTTTGTTTAGCAACATAATGAAGTGTTACACGACCAGATGAACAATACAATTTTGACCATCTGTAAAGAATACAACGTAACGCACAATGACTTACAAAATGACCAGTGCAACACCCAAAATGTTTTAGCGCATAGCGCTAAAACCCTATTGTAATTGATTGAATGGAAAAGGATCAGCAATCTCCACATAAAACTGGACTTATGTGGAGACCAAACCATAAGTCGTAGAGATTTGAAACCTGGAGGGATGGTAGTACTCACACCACCGGCAACGTCACCAATGCTCGCCCCAATCGACCTGACAGGGGCGCTACAGTGATAAAAATACAAAAGTGTCCCGAGTTCGAATCCCAGCTCGAGGACCTTTCCCGATCCCGCCCCCTTCTCTCTCTCCCACTTCGCTTCCTGTCCTGTATGACCTGTCCTATCGCAAAAAGGCCAAAAATAAACCTTAAAAAAAAAAAATTTACTTTAGACTCACGTCACAACGGGACGCCAAAACGTTTGAAAGGGGCGGGGCCACATTTAATAAAAAATTTAACTGCAGAACGTAATGAGATATGCTGGCCAATCTCAGAACACTTATGTAATAATTTGAGGTTCAATTTGAGGTCACAGGACCCCGAGCCAAGCCACTTCGGACACTATAAGGGAAAAAAAATGTCTATACTTATGCAACCATTTGTCCTATCCTGTCAACATGAAAATTGATGTGCACGGTCTTGGTCCAAAGTGCCACAAGTGCCTATAAGGACTTTTGTGTATCTCAAAAAACATGGCCGCCATCAGGCGGTAAATGCCATTTCACTCATAGCCCCAAAGGTCTGTGAGAAATTTAAAAAAAAAGGAATTGACCCCTGGGGGTGGGGGTAGGGGCATAAATGATTATTGTATATTGCATGGTTTTTTCGCATCATATTTGCATCACATGACAGAACTCCTCATTCTGGACAACTTTGCCTATAGAACCACTGCTGTCAATCATATCGTTTGTTAAATGATCGAGAAGATGTAAAAAAACTTTTGTGAACTAGTCCTAGGATTTTCACTCAATCTGGGAAAAACCACCGCAGTACAATTCTCTAGACTCTCTAGGTCAATAATTTTCAAAACAATTTTGAAATTTACCCTTTGGGAAGCTATAACGGGGTCGTTTAGAAAAGGAGCCTGTCCAAATTTACCCAAAATCCTATAAAGCATAAAGAAAAGCTCAAAACTTCACAAAACCAGGTGAGCACATGCTGCTAAAAAGCATGTGTAAATACCAAATTTAATAACATGTTTTTACTTAAAACTCATAACTTCACAACTTCATAACTTCAGTCGAGTGATTCAAATAAATCCTTCTGTGAGATGATGTGGCTTCTTACACAGAATAAGGCACGCAAAATATTTTATAGCATTCTAAGCAGTAATACAAGCAATGTCAAATAACACTGTATTATTATATACTAGGGATGTTGCAATTCTCAATATAATATTGAACCATTCAGTACGACCTCCATGGTTCAATACGTGCTTGTGAATTGCGGTTTTTCGGTTTTACATTTAAATAACTTCCTTGTTTTATTTCTCTCGGAATTTGCTGTATGTGTGCCCGCGATTTCACGTGCTGAAATGAGGAAACGCTTCCCCGCTTATATCTGAAAAAGCAACACACTCAGAGCATCTTCCATTCTAATGACATGCAATGATAAGCCTTACTAAACCTGTTGTCCAACAAGAGTTATAAAAACAGAAGTTATAAAAAAAACATTATAACTTGTTTTTAATTCTCAATATCAGTCGAGTGTTTGAAATAACTTACTTATGTGATCTGATGTGGATTCTTATCACAGAATGAGGCAGACGATAATTTCTATGCTCATGTATGTCGATTAGCAATGGCTTATGACAATACACGAGATGGCTTGAAGAACACAGATAAACCATATATTATTGTAGACGAGTGTTTATTGTCCTTACCTTTCATCATTCAAAACGTTTAACGTTATATCTTTTTAGTATGAATGAAACCCATTCTATTTTGGGTAAAAATCGAAAAAATAAAACATCTCTCAAAAGAAAAAATAAGCAGACATATACTAAACCACTCGTTTTTCAGTGTACAGAGGTTTAAGGGAGTATTTTGTTAATTTGTTGCAAAAAAAAAAAAAACTGAAGTGGTAAGATATCAGAACCGAACTGAAAACCGTGGCTAAAAACAGAGGTACGTATTGAACCGTGGACTAACTGTATTGTTGCATCCCTATTATATACTGAATTATAATGAAAATTATAATAAGTCAGATAAACCATATATTGTTGTGTGTTTATTAGTCAGGTTAAATCAGTGAAAGCCGTTAAATCTTCTGTTTATTCAGAAATATTATTCATATTTGGAGTTTTCGCGCGAGAGCGCCCTCTGGCCTTCGGATGTTGATTTACTACTGATCACAGAACCGTGTCTCACTGTCAAGATGCGCAAATGAATATCGCAGCTTTTCTTAATATCGATTGCGATACTGACGCGATTTATCGTGCAGCCCTAATATGTATTATTATTATTTTATATACCAAATTATTTCCTACAATAATCAGCAGAGAACAGCATAAAGATAAGCATGTTAATTTTAAACCATGTCAGTTAAAAAGATGGTTTGTTTAGTACAGAGCAAGTTATTTTAACAATTATTACAAAAGACAAATTTTTTCAATATATGTCTACTACAAAGGTAAATAGGGTAAATTTTAATCTCATGTCAACTGTCACCTGGAATTTTCCTTTAGGAGCATTACTATCTATTATTGTACTCGTAAAACCATTGTTTTTTATTTATCTAGACCAGGGTGAGGAATATGGGCTCCCAAGCCTCTAAAAAAAGACTAGCTGTGCAGATTTCTGAAAGAGTCTGTAACTCTGCAGCTATTCTCTCTGCGCTCACTTCTCTTTTCAACGACACGCTGTGTTTTGTCAGCAAATACTGTGCTTAAGACAGACCCTCCATCGTCTGACAGGAGACAATTTCTGAAGTGCCCCAACACATGCTTGCACAAGTCATATTTAATAGGAGTGCTAAGAATATCATTTTTTTTTTTTTGTGTGTGTGTGTGGAATAATTTTAGATTTGAGGAAGAATTTCTTTGTTATTATTTTTACTTCTAGATGATTGTGGGAATGATTGATTTAATTCAAAATAGAGATCATGATGGTCGACTAGTTTAAGATTAGATTTTTTTTTCTCTAGCAGAATACTTTGAATAGCATGCTGACTGAATTGTCTGACAGTTAAAACTATAGATACACTAATATTAAAATTCTCAGAAATAATAATTATTTGAATGCTTCTAAGTTATTTTGTCTAAATAATACGCATCACAACACTATAATATACAGTATGAAAAATGGATATTCATTTTTAGATTTGCTAAAGATTAAATTAAACAGTGTTATTAATAGTGTTTTAAAGATTAACTTTAAAAGACTGTTTGATGACAGCAAAGGTAATCTAAACATAAAAACATGATAAATGAGCATGCATATTTCTTGAAAATAAAGATATGAAGAGTGTTTTTGCAACAATGCCAAATAAGAACCATTTTTGGTTCCACAAAAAGATTTTTTTTTTTTTACCGTAAAAACATTTTAGTAATCAAAACCTTTTTTTTTTACTATAAAGAACATTTTGTTTAATGGAAAAATTCCATGCATGCATAAAATTCTTCATGGAACCATCTATGCCAATAAAGACAAGATTTTTAACAGTGTAGGCAAACCACAGATTCACTGAATTTGCATACTGTATACACTTAGTCTCAGCCCATTGCAGAACAAATGTCCTATGAAGCCAACAAAACAAAAAAGCCATGATATTTCATTCACATCCTCTTACACACATATCCTCAGTGAATAAGTGTCATATGCTGGCTGTCTGAAGCGATTACAGGCAGGGGCTGTCTGGGTGTTAAGTTAACCCAGGTGCTTGATTTCTCTCTCACTATGAATAATTGATAGTCACATGTGTATAGAGGCAGGATGTCACAGTATACTGCATCAGCTCTAGCTGTGCTGCAGGTGCTCATGCATTTAGGATGTGTTAAGTAGATCGGACACCCTTTACTTGAAACCCCATCACAAGTGGTCTGAGGAGTTGCATTTGAGATGCATATTAACACTTGTTATGGAAACGACCAAAATGTGTCTTAAAACCAGACGTACATGCAAGCTTATGATTCTTATGAGCGGATTTTTAAATCCCATGACTCAGGTCCCTCCTTCAATTTAATTTATTTCAGTGTTTTATCATTCTTATGATGTGTGCACACCAACAGTGAATGTAATTATTCATGCAAATAAATTACATACAAAGTCAATGCAAAGATACGATAAGATGCTAAAAGAGCTGTGACATGTGCAGCTGTATCAGAAAATGTTTTGTAGTTATGTTTGTATTCTAGCAAGTGATGCGCACGAGTAGATTACATTCAAAGTCAATCATCGCGCAAGTAAACTAGAGCGATAACGCAATGAGAATTTACCCTCTGAGTTCATTTCGATGCAAAAAGTCAACGCAAAGACGCAATTTTGCACCGGATGACATGAACTGGGCAACGCATTGCGAACACACAATATACGCCTTAATTGCATCTTCCACGCAAGTTGAAAAATTTAAACTCGAGCAGAAAATTAGCATGATGCGTTGTCACACAAGACAATCAGCGAAGAGCTTATTGACACGTCCGGTTGTATCAGAAAATGGTGGAGAGAATTACACAAAGATTTTATTTGCACAAGTGACATGAGAAACATTCCGTGAGTAATGCAGAGCAATAATGCAATGAGAATTTTTCTTTTGCATTAATTTCAGTGCAAAAAGTCAATGCAAAGACGCAAATATACACAAATTTGCACCAGTCGAAACAATGCAAATTGGGCAACGCGATTGGTGCAAATGTGTTACACACTTCAACTGCCTCTTCCACGCAAGTTGCAAAACTTCAACGTTAGCGGAAAATTAGCATGACTCTTGACACGCAAACCAATCAGTGAAGAGCTGAAGAAAATGTTTTTTATATTTTTATGTTTTTATTTGCGTGAATGATGCAAATTGGTGATTGGGTGACACAACTGCCACGAACACGCGACATCCACCTCAATCATGTCTTCTACGCAAGTTTTTAGAAAAATTTAAACTCGAGTGGTAAATTTGCATTGCTTATTTGACACATCCGGTTTGTATCAGATTTTTTTTTAAACATTTTTATCCGATGCCAATAGCCTTGTGGTTAGTGCGCCGACATAAAGCACAACTGTGCTCGTGGCAACCCGAGTTCAAATCCCGTCTCAAAGTCCTTTGCCGATCCTGCTCCTCTCTCTCCGCCCAGCACTTTCCTGTCATCTCTCTGCTGTCCTGTCCATTAAAGGCCCAAAAATACATTAAAAAAAAATGTTTTCATGTTTGTATTTGTGCAAGTGACATGAAAACATTCATGTAGATTACATATAAAGACAATGCCAAGACGCAAACAGACGCAAATTCACGCCAGGCGATGTGATTGCCGTGTACGTGCGATGTACGACTCAATAGTGTCTTCTGCACAAGTTGAAAATGATCCACTTGAGTGGAAAATTTGCATGACGTGTTGTTGCGCAAGCCAAATCAGCAAAGACCTTATTGATACATCAAGTTTGACACAATCGGTTTGTATCAGAAAATGGAGGAGAGCAATATGCAACAATTTTATTTGCAAGTAACGGGAAAAACATCCCGTAAATAACCTAGAGTGATAATGCAATGAGAGTTTTCCCTTTGCGTTAATTTGGTTAATTTTACCAAAAGTACATTTAATTATTCACGCGAGCAGATTACATACAATGTCAATGCAAAGACACGAATATATGCACCGTGTGACAAAAATGCCACAAATTGGATGATGCAGCTGCAGTTGGAAAGCTGGAAAAGTTGGAAAATCTCAAATCTGCATGAAGTGTTGTCGTGCAAGCCAATCAGCAAAGAGTTTATTGACACGTCCAGTTTGACATGTCTAGTTGTATCAGAATTTTTTTTTTGTAATGGTTTTTATGTTTGTATTCACGCAAGTGACGCGAAAAACATCAATGCAAAGATGCAAATAGACGTCAGTTCACACCGGGCGATGCAATGGCTGTGGATGTGCGATGCACGCCTCAATCGTGTCTACCAGATGAAAAACTTAAACTTGAGTGAAAAATTTGCATGGTGCATTGTTACGCAAGCCAGTCAGCAAAGAGCTTGTTCATACGTCAAGTTTGACGCATCTAGTTGTATCAGAAAATGGAGGAGAGCATTATGCAATAATTTTATTTGCGCAAGTGACGGGAAAAACATCCTGCAAATAACCTAGAGTGATAATGCAATGAGAATTTTCCCTTCGCGTTAATTTGGTTAATTTAATTATTCACGCGAGCAGATTACATACAGCTGCTGCGAACGCGTGATATTCGCCTCAATCACTTCTTCTTTGCAAGCTGAAAAATTTTAACTTGAGCGAGAAATTTGCATGACGCAACGTTGCGCAAACCAATCAGCAAAGGGCTTATTGACATGTCCAGTTGGACATGTCCGGTTGTATTTAAATTATTTTTTTTGTTTTATGTCTGTATTCATGCAAGTGACGCAAATAACATCCATGTAGATTACACACTCAAGTCAATGCAATGAATAGACGCAAACTGGCAGCGGGCGACTCGATTGCCATTGATATATACGGCTAAATCGTGTCTTCTACACAAGTTGAAAAATTCTGACTTGAACTGAAAATCTGGCCGTTGTAATGCAAGCCTATCAACAAAAAGCTTATTGACACACCCAGTTGTATCAGAAAATGGAGGAGAGAATTACACAATTTTATTTGTGCGACTGACACAAAAAACATCCCCTGAGTAATCTAAAGTAATAACGTAATGAAAATTTTTGCTACACATTTGGTGTGCACAAACCATTATAATGTGTGCACACCAAAAGCAAATTTAATTATTCGCACAAGTAGATCACATAAGTCAATACAAAGACGCAAAGAGACGCGAATGACACAAACTGGGTCGACATGGTGAACATATGGTATTTACTTCAATCCATCTTACTGACACGTCTGACACGTTTGCTTGTATCAGAAAATAGAGTAACACAATGCGAACATCTGCTTCGCTTTTGGTGCACACACCATTAGAAATATAATAGCTCACCTCTCCTCAACAAGCCACACGATTAGAGGTATCATACTTGCTGTTGCTCAAATGATTTGGGATGAGTTATGCTCTGAATTTTAATACTTAGGATTAGGTAGTTCAAAAATCCTGAAGTGATTCTTGTCCTCCATATTGTACACGTGCGGAAGTCTGGCACTACTTTAATCTCCATTATTATTGCATGAGGCATCCATTCCCCAGTTTATAAGCGAGATGACACAAGTGCATTCGGCAACTGGCCTGGGACTCAGATGATGCAAATGGCACAAAAAGCATGCAACAGAGACAATTTCACAAGATAGACTTGGCGTTTCCTCTATGTTCTCAGAGTTTACTCAAGAGATTCTAGCACCTTTAAACGTGATGCCATGATGAACAAAATGAAGTCAAAACAGCACAAATTCATTGTGATTAAAGTGGAACTTCCCTTCTGATTTGTAATAAAACAGAATAATATATGTCTCCTTTAATGGGTGCCACACTAGGCCTATAGGCTGAGTGATAAATAAGTCGAAGTCAAGAAAGTGTGTGCGCCCAGACCCCACAATGAAGGCCCTCGTCCACCGTGACAGCTGTATTGATTCGGCCTTCTCTCTCCTCTCTCATAAAGCTATCTCTCTCAGACCACTTAATCCTAATGGCTGGCTTTATTCGCCTCTTCTCCCTCCTCAACACAGAGCTCAAGCAATTTCACACAATATTAGAGATGATACGGCCCAGGATATTGATAATGGTGGGGAAATATTCAGACTCAATGTAATCTTTAGTGGATAAATCGCATTTCTGATCACTGGGTATTACGTTACCATACATATATATATATATATATATATATATATATATATATAAACAGTAATTTCCTTCAACATTATTCATTATCAGAGCATTTTGCTGATACTTTGATTATTGAACTAATGCATTGTCTATCAAATTTTGAATTGAAACAACCTGTTGGATGCATTGCATGTCGTTCAGACATGCCTAAGCCAACAGCTCTTAGCAAGAACTGCAAAGCAGAGGCCAAATGTCCAAATGCCACTCTGCTGAGTAAAGATCTAGTTTGGCAAATGTTGCACATTCACACTGCACTGTGTTACCCCTATTGGAATCTGTTGCCATTGCTCAGCATTTATGGAACACGTTGAAGCTGAACATCATGTCATTGTGCTCTCGAGCAAACCACCCAAAGAGCAAAAACTGACTGCAACGTAACATGGTGCCGCTCCTAGTGACACCATTCTTGTGGCCAATAGACACTAGGGCTGGCCAAAAAATTCTAACACTGATTTTTTCACATCAGTCAATATCAATAATTATCATGATAAATGGCAATTTCTTATTTCTTTCAAGTTTAAAGGCAGATTTTTGCTACTATTTGAAAGTTAAATGTGTCTTTTCAAGTTCAACATTTCATGTTTTTTTAATTTTTCACACTTTTTCCAGTAATTTTTCCTATTCAAGATAAATATCTTAATAGAAAAAAAAATATTTCTTAGTTCTGCATGTTTTAATGAATAATCCAAATCAAGAAACAGGTTTGTGCAGACATACAGATGTAGATTTATGTTCATTATTAAAATCAGTAATAACTGTAAAAATTGTAGCATTCTTATTTTTATATGGTGAAATTTAATTATTCTGACTCTTTTTTTTTTTTTCTTTTTTTTAAATTAACCATTGCTCTTCTATACTATCATCCATAGATCATGATAATAACAGTTAAAACCACAAATATAGCACCTCAATACCATGGTAAAAATGTAATATGGTTTTTCATATGTAAGATTTGTATGAAAAACAGTAGTCTAAATACATAAATGCATAGTATAAATACTATGTAGAATTTAGTATAAATACTAAATAGTATAAATGCATAAACGCTATAGCTTAATCACAGAAAATACTGTAATGATATTCCATTACTCCTCCTTCAGTACATTTAATACATGTCTACATTAATTAAAATATAATAAAATTTCACACGAATATACCCACATTTCTGACACAATACCACTGTGCAGTTAGTGCTACTACAGTAAATCTATGGTAAATGATGGTGATTTGTAGATTAAAAAACCTTCTGAATGTATCGCTGCACACAGTGTTTCTCGTTTGTCAGCGCTGTTTCATCTGACTATAAACCGAGACATTTGTGCTCTTCACTGGATTCAAGCAGTTCACACTGGATCTCACAGTGCTGTTTAGTGACCGAGATTAGCGAATGAACACATCTGCTCTAATAAGTTTGCGCCGTGCCGCCGTTTGAACTTTGAGCCGAGCGGATAAATGGTCCAAGTGGCGCGTCACGACTAACGTTCCTTTGTTCCGCGTTTGCTGCATAAACATTATATTGAACATTTATCAAACTCTTGTTATCGTTTATTGAGGAAATTCATATTGCGTAATAATTATCGTTATCGATTTATTGCCCAGCCCTAATAGACACTATTCAATACAACTCTGCGTTTCCACTTTCAGGCCAAAAGCGAGCATGCTAATACGTGCCAGGGCCAGTCATGTTTCCACAGTTACTTCCTAGGGCTTGATCGGGCCTTCTTGGGGCTTCCTCGGGGCCAACGGTCAGGGTTTTTTGGCCTACATCATCTGCTGGAATGCCACTCTCTTGTGAATGTGCATAAGACAGTTAGCGGAAGCCAGAGTTTTAAAGGGGTCCTATTATGCTTTTTCACTTTTTGAATTTTAGCCAGTGTGTGGTGTGTATGTTTGGGCATAAAAAAGATCTACAAAGTTGCAAATCTCAAAGTCCACTCCAAAGGGGGATATTTCATTTTTAAACAAAAGAACTACAATGAATGGCTCCTTTGGACTACAGCATTGTTTTCCACATGTTATGATGTCACTATGCAGCCCATTAGAATATCATTAAAATAAATCCCACCTACGGAAATTTGAATGTTTAGGGGGTGGGTAGGGACGAGGTTTATTCATTATACAGTGTAGATACCTTCACTTATAACGCAAGTGTTTTTTAAAAAGCATAAACTTGCACTTGACTAGGCTAGGCTTATTAGTGATTATGCTCTTTGATAATGTTAGGCTGCTTTTAGCCTTATGCTGGAGCTGGTTTCGGGCAATGAAACTAAGTATGTAAATAATTAAATAAATTAGCACGATAATAACATGTATTGGCTGATCTCGCAGGCTGACGATAGGACCCAACACTATTGTAGCGTATTATTTACTCACCCTTCATGCATCCTAGGCGTATATGACTTCCTTCTTTCAGACAAATGCAAGCGGAGTTATATTAAAATTTATCCTGGCACTCCCAAGCTTTAGAACGGCATAGAGCGGTGTTTCTCTTCATTAGTCCAAAACAAGTCCAATAAAGTGCATCCATCCATAATAAAAAGTGCCTCACACGGCTCCGGGGGGTTAATAAAGGCCTCCTGTAGCAAATCGATGCGCTTTTGTAAGAAAAACATCCATATTTAAAATGTAAGAATCACTTTAATTTAGCTTGTACTAACAGTTGTACTAAGAACTTGCTTCTTTGACAAGGGGCGTGGCAAAACGGTCTAAGTTGTTCGCCAATCACAACGCAGTTCGACAGCTAACCAATCACAACAAATTTTGTTTTTCGGAAGGCGGGCTTCCATCAAACCTGGAACTAATTGAGCCATTTGTGCCAGGCTGGGAGAAAGGTATTGTAATAATGTCAATTATGTGAAAAATAATGCATTTTTCGAACCAAGCATGAAAGCATGTTCTAGTACACCCCCAAAACAAAACCAAGACTTTGTAAAAGAGCATAATAGGACCCCTTTAAATAAGGATATTTTTCTTACACAAACACGTCGTTTCACTTCAGAAGGCTTTATTAACGCCCTGGAACCATGTGGAGCCTTTTTATGATGGATGGATGCAGTTTTTTTGGGTCCCATTCACTGCCATTATAAAGCTTGAAAGAGCCAGGACAGTTTTTAATATAACTCCGACTGCATTCATCTGAAAGAAGAATGTCAGATACACCTAGGATGGCTTAAGCGTGGCTAAATCAGGGGGTACTTTTCATTTTTTGGGTGAACTATTCTTTTAAGGTTGGGTTTTAGTGTACTGCAGGTTCGGCAGTAGAAACGCAGCTTGAATTTGGCCTTGTGGATTACGATGCAAGGCTATTGCCCCTGCCTGGCTCGCACTGACTCAACAGTGGAAAAGCGGCTATTGATGTGGTCTTCCAGTCACACTTTCATAAAGTCCATAAGACCATAGAATGTCCCTCTTTGGCCTTTTGCAAAGTCTGCACAGCTACAAGCTTAGACAGCAGACTACAACCCATCAATCAATGCAGCATTATGCCACCAAAAGTGTGGATTCAAAGGAGGAACCCAAGAGCTGAAGGTGACAAGTGGAACAAGGTTATAAGAAAACCAAAAATGTTCCTTCAATGAATGTGGATAATGTCAGCAAGCAAAGTATATATAATAGCTTGTCACTCTTGTAATGTAAAGCAAATAAAAGGTAAAATGAATTTTAGATTTACATTATAAAAGCAATGATATGCAAACAACATCAAAAGCTTGAACTCTCTCAGATAAAGTCACTATGAAATAACATTCGTCCATGCAAAGCTCTAGTTCGTGATGAAATTATAAATAAGAGCTGGCACAGGCATAAATACATCTCACCATGAATCCTCCAACTGTCTGCAAAGACCGGTCTCTTTATCTGTAGGTAAGGGCAGCTGATGTATTGGGATATCTTTCTTTCTGTCAATCTAACTGATAGTTTGTGGCTGAAGAGATGCTTTAACAACATCATGGCCAGCAGGTGATGGATAGGCCTGTTGTTTTGCACCGACACAGCACATACAGGGGAACAGTACGAAGAACTCAAGATCACAATTCTCTGAAACTTCACAGCAGAGGAAGTAATTAGATCACTTTCATATGTATCCTAATTACAAACACACAGTGAAGGAATTCAGTAGGGGACAAGCATGATTAGACGCTCTAGCATCAAGAACTTGAATAGTCAGCAACTCGCTGTTTCCTCTTTTGAGCGCTCGGTTCACTCCACCCACCTCTGTTCATAATTCACACAGTACATATTCAAAAGAACCATTATGCTGAGAGCCAAACAAAAACGGCTTACTGCTTAAAACAAAAACCAACACTCATACATCAGCGTCCTCTTCAAAACTACTGAAATAATGAACTGAGTAAGTACTGTAGTTGTACAATAATAAAATGATTCACTGTGCTTTTAATCATGTATTGAAGTTGTCAAAAAAGTTTTTTTGGCCACTCAGCTGTGAACAACTACATATTAACAAAAACGAAAAAGAAACAATTTGGGGCTTCAAAAAGTAGCATAAAAACCTTGGTCCTGTTTAAATATTCATAGAAAGGATGACGGCAGAAGACAGAAATGTTGCCGGTAGTTCTGGAGATTATATGTTTCAGAAGTCGTTATAAGACAATCAATTGGAGAGGACATTTTGATGGGTTTCTGCAATGGAAACAGGCAGGATTCAAGTGAGCGCAGCAAACGCAATCAATAGACTGAAGAGGAGTGAGCGCCTCTCAAATAAGCCATGAGAAGATGTGCCCACAAGAGTCCTACCTGACACCTAATTTATCATTAAAGGTGCTGGAGTGGGTGCGTGGGTCTCCTGTGCTGGATTCTTCTAACAGGCATTAATAGTAACTGCGTCACAGAGGACACTCTTGTGGTGGTGGTTGTAGGCTGTTCAAATGAGATTACTTCTTCTGTAGGACAGGCTTTCTTGCAGGAAATGCACTCAAGTTGTTTCCCAATTATACATGTTTTCCAAAAAATAAGTGACATGCAGTGCCTTGCGAAAGTATTCATACCCCTTCATTTATCATCATGTTTTAAGTTGCTGCCTTATGTTAAACTGCTTTAAATTACTTTTTCCCCCCACATCAATCTACACTCCATACACCATAATTACAAATCAAAAACTGAATTGTCACAACTTTGTAATTGTATATATTAGGGGTGCAACGATACATGTATTTGTACCGAACAGTCACGGTACGGGCATCTCGGTTCGGTGCATGAGGCCTTAAAACGAATACAGGCAATTCACCCTCAATCCAGAAGGGGGCGCCCGCAGTAATGCTACTCTGTTTGATAACCGGCAGCAAAAGAACAGCAAATGCCAGGAGCTGCACGCTTGAAAACAAAGCCCACTAGACAGTGATCATGTGCTGATTCTGAACGCGTCTCTCACTGACAAAGGTGTATAACGTTACTTTAAAGGCTTGCGCACTCAACTGTCTGTGACGTGGAGCATTGTGCTCTTGTATCCTACCTCTCTCATTCGGCACAAATCCACATATTCCATAATATTTCCATATTTGCGATGCATCCAAATGCTAAACTATTATTTATTATGTAAATTATAGACTTTGTACTTCAGTTGCGTTCCAACGGTGACACAGTGAGGCGGGCGCGCTTATGTTTGGTTCACTGTGTCTTATTTTGATAAAGTACCAACTGCGCTGTCAAGTTAGCAATGCTAGAAGCCTGGAACTGATATGTCTTGTGTTTGTGTGCGCTGGCGCGATTACTTCAACTTTCCTCATATCAGCAAAATCAACTTAAAAAACAAATATAATGTCGCTTTGTGCCATTTGAGTTTCCTTTCTGTCACAAAACTGAACTGAAACTCAGCAAACGTTACATGTTGCAGTTTTTTTCCCTTGTCTATCCATTAACTAAATATATTTAGCTGAAGCACCTTATTAGCCTCAAATCTTTTTCCGTATGATGCGACAAGTTTTGCATATCTGTATTTGGCAATTATCTGCCATTCTTCTCCTCACCTCTTCACCTCTCAAGCTCTTTTCAGGTTTCTCCAGAAATGTTTGATTGGGTTCGAGTCCAGACTGTGGCTGGGCCACTCAAGGACATTCAAAATTTTGTTTCAAAGTGTGTTTTCATGCGTCTTCACTGAAAAAAGGATTGAGTCTGGCCACACTGCAATAAAGCCCAGATTGATGGAGTGTTGCAATGATGTTTGTCCTTCTGTAGGTTTCTCCTATCTGCATATATGAGCTTGGAGCTCAACTAGAGTGACCATCAGCTTCTTGATCACCACTTTAACCTAAGCTCTTCTCCATCAATTACTCAGTTTGGCCGTAAGGCCAGCTCTAGGTAGAGTCCTGGTTGTTTCAAGCTTCTTCCATTAAGGGTAATAGAAAGTACATGCTTCTGTGAAACTTCAATGCAGCAGAATTTTTTCTGAACACTTCCCCAGATGTGTGGCTTTATGTAATCCTGTTTCTGAGCTCTACAGGCAGTGTTTTTGACCTTAGGGCTTGGTTTTTACTCTGATGTGCATTTTCAGCTGTTAGAACTTTTATAAAGACGTGTGCCTTTCAAGCAAAATGAATGCTCCTGAGCTAAATTTTCAAGTTTTTTTTTTTGTTTTATTTATTTCTAATAAATTTGTAAAGATGTTAAAATCTTGTTTTTTGCTTTTTTTTTTTGTTTTTAATTTAAGATAAGGCAGCAACATAAAACATGAAAAAAAAATGAAGGGGTATGAATACTTTCGCAAGGCAAATTTTGTGTATATTCTGTATATAAGGGTGTCCAATCTTGTTCCTGGAAGACCTTTCTCCAAAAGTTTCTGGTCTTGCAGTTTTTTGACCCTCCACAAGTAGGACTGGATACCCTTAATATTGAACCATTGCAAGGTCAATGTCAAAACTCACCTTTAAGTCTCGAGCCACCTCCAAGTGATTGTCGTAGACCAAAACGTTAGCCGTCAGGTTCATCCTGTCTTTAGCAACAGTGGATTCTCCTTCTAATGCATCAGATGCAACCGCAACATTCAATAGGGGATGTTGACACTTTGTCCCATCCCAAACCTGAACACATTGTGTAACCGTTAGTACTAGATTCAAGATTCAATGATTTTGAATATTCAGATTCAAAAAAAAAAAAACAAAAAAAAACAGAAAGCACCTTCAGCAGAATGCAACGACTATCCATGACAGCTTTGGCAAGCAATTGGCAGGTCAAATCAAAGTACATCTCGGGCTGTACTGAAGACAGAGTGACTGTGAGGTCACTGGATATCCAAGACTGGCTGGCAGCCCATTGGCGAAGCTCCTGCACCATACGTTTATCGGATTCTTCAAAGTGAAATGATTTGCTGGAGGTACGAGGGACTACTGGGCTGTCAGTTTTTCCATCAAACGTGACTGTAGACCAACCATAGGTGTTCAAGAGTGACATGGAGTCCCTGAACACATCAGTCTGGGAGGATATGGGAAAAAGACACACTTAGCCAAATAGAGCCTTAAAGTGAGAATGACTTAAAACTGGCGATGCTCTTAAAATCGCCATACATACACGTCACCAAGAAATTTATTTCGATGTTAGAAGTATATTTGACCAATGTGTTTGCAATGTTTAAAATTCTAAATGTATTTACACTGACAGCTCTTTAGTCACTGGAGTTTGGCAAGTTGCTGTGTTGTTGCTTGCTAGTGTTCATACTCAACTACAGTATCTAATCCCATCAAGAGCTGGATTACATGACCACTATCTTCACTCCCATTGGTGTTTACTGCATCATGTCATTGCTTACTTGCATAAAGATACATTAAACATGCTCCAATTCCTCTCATGGACTGTGTTGTCACAACAATTTAACATCAGTTTGAATGTACCATTTGAGTGTGTGAATTTGCTCTTTTTTATGTTTTACACAAAAAAGATGCTTAACATTAGCCCTATTTGGCTTGTAATTGTTTCTCATGTGGATGTCTGTAAAAATAAATTTACATGGCACCTCAGTGAAGATTGAGATGTGGATTCGGATGGTAGTTAAATTACCACACGACACTGGTGTTTGTCAAAAACAGTAGGTAATTAAGCCCTATTCGGACGGGCCTAGTTTTCTAAACTACGCTTGAGTTTCTATTCTTATCACCTGACGTATGCGATTGTCATGTATCATTTCAGATGGGACTAACATCTCCGTGTTTATTACAGAGGTGGGAGGGTCCGTTTCGTACATCTGGGCATTGCAGAGATCACACACTCATGCGTGCATTGCTTATAGTGAGATTGATTTCCACAGTATTAACACAGTTTTACTACAAGTACCATGGTGAAGCTGTATGGCTAGTACAGCAAAACAATGATTAATGTGTGGTTACTATAGTTTAACTATTTTATTTATTTGAAGTGAAACAATGTTTAATTTATAATATTCATAAATGTACATATATAGTTAAAACATTATGTAACGTTAATGAGCGCAGAAATGAACGTGAGTAATCTTACCTGACGCTGATATTACAGCAGTTAACGTGATCTGGCTCTTGATTTTATTATTGTTAGTTTTTATTTCTTTGCCAAGAGGAAAACATATAAAAAATGTGCAAGGTAAGAGCATCTATGGTAATTCGGGTTGGCCAAAACACACAAGGAAACGCGATGTGAAAAAAATACTGTAGGCAATCGCTTTCGGACGGGATTAGTTTTCTCAGAGGATCACTGAGCTTGCTGAAAAACAGTAGGTAATTTCTCTAACGACCCCCTGTAAAACTAGTCCCGTCCAAATAGGGCTTTAGGCTGGAGATTTTTACGTGGGTGGTGAGAGAAAACATTCTGGATTTGAATAGCAACAAAAATCACAGAATAACCCCTGTAAATTTTAAAAAAAACCTTACGTCCCCATGAAAAACAATTACCATCTGAAACAGGCTACAAAATGTCAGGTTTCCTGAGCCTGTGTGCTTTGTGGGAATGTGTCAGGTGGTACTGGTCAGGTGTGTTTAATTATGGCTAATCTTTGCAGGAAGGATGACCTCCAGAAAAACAACTGGACATCACTCCTAAAGCAAATACGTGACTTGGGCCCACTTTCAATATTCAGAAGAACGAATAAACAGGTCAAATCTCCTTACCTTGAATCTGTGAAGTCGAATAATGTCCCCAGCTCTAAAGATGACAGGGTGATCCTCCAGTTTTTTAGAGAAGATGTTGCAGCCCACTTTAACATCCGATTGATCCGTAATCTTTAGTGTAGAGCAGTAATCTAGTGACAAATAGGACGAGTGATATGCTTGTGACTATGCCAAGTGAACAAATATAGACTAGTCTTAAAGGGATAGTTTACCCAAAAATTAAAATTCTGTCATTAATGAGACACCCTCATATCATTCCAAACCCATAAGACCATGACCCGTAAAACCTGTCGTAGTACTCTCATGAAAAGGTGTCAAAGACTGACATGGAAAATTTTTGAATAATGTCGTTATTTTTGTTTTCTATGCACACAAAAAGTATTCTCATAGCTTCATAACACTATGGTTGAACCACTGTCACATGGACTATTTTAACAATTAGAGGTCGACCGATATTGAATTTTACCGATACCGATAGCTAGGTTGGTCCGTACTTGCCGGTAACCGATTAATTAACCGTTAGTTTTTAAAATGGATACTGGATTTAAAAAAAAAAATAAAAAAATAAAAACACAACACTCCATGTAAAATAGTACTGAACTTTATTACAAAAAACAAAAAAACAGTGGATGGATGTGCTTTAGATGAGACCACATGTTTGTGGTATTTTTACTTGTGGACGTTGATGCCCCCATGCTGATGATTTTGTCACAGATATTGTACTGTGCTTTCCCTGGTGATACTTCAGTGAAATACTCACACTGGCACTTTCTTCAAAGCCTTTGCCATCTGAAAATAAGGTAAACATTAAAATATTGAAGATGAAATGTTAATAGATAAAATGAAAATGATCAAAACTTAATTTAAAAATATATTAGTAAATGTTGAAATTAACAAACAATAAACAATACATCTAAAGCATTTATTAACCTCAGTTAAATGTAATGTCACTGTAAAACATTAACCATTTCACATAAATCCAAAGTCATGCCTAAAGTGGTCATCTTTAAATGTCAGAGTATTAAATGAATGTTACATAATTATATAAATGTATATTATATGTGTAGTCTCCCACTATATTTGCTTCTATTTTGAAAACTTTTTTCTCTCTCCATAGGCAGAGGTTGACCAAACTGTTTGTGTAATCTGTTAACAACGCTCATTATATACCCGTCTTTTTAGGCAAGAACCAGGTAATGAGTGTCACGTCATGAAATGGTTTTAATACGAAGGGAGCTGTATTACGTGATAACAAATTTAATAAAAACATCGTAAGTTAGGCCTATAATAGTAATGATTTCATTTCAAACAACAAATAAATTATATAGAGAAGGTGAGCAAAGTATCAACAGAGCTTTTTGAAACTCCGAATCAGTAAAACACTGCGTCGCAAAAAGATTCACTGTTTCGAAGCGCTCCAGTTGGATCCCCCCATCCCCCCGGCAAATCGCACCCTGTGCCTGAAGATAAAAAGAACTGAAATCGAACGCATTCCTGATGGTAACAATCATGACATTAAACATTTGGGTCGGACTTGCGTGTATTTTTGCCACATTATTTTAACCGCTTGATGTACTGCTAATGTTAGCGTCCTCTCAGCCTTGTCGACAAACATACTGCTGTTCTTTCTCCAATGCAGAATCTAATCAACAAATGAATTACTTTATATTGAGATGAAAACATGTACTGTAGTGTACTGTATACATACCTTTTCGCTGTCTGTGTTTTAAACGTGCATTTGAAGTGTCAGCGTTGTCCGTGCACCGCGCTCTCTCCAGGCAGCTTGCGCTCTCCTTGCAACGAACAGTATCACGTGTCAAAACAAAAGCACGTGTTTTTCAGCGATTTTCGCCTATAGAGGCCGCTCTTGCCATAGATATGTTGGCTCTCGCACTGTATAAGGACAACGGACCGTTCTCAGCCGCTTCAGCTCTGACGCAACCCGGAAAAACTATCGGCGTGGATTTTTGCCGATAACCGATAGTTCCGGGAATCAACTATCGGTGCGCCGATTAATCGGCAAAACCGATACATCGGTCGACCTCTATTAACAATGTTCTACCTTTCTAGGCCTTGAACATGTCAGCTGAGTTGCTGTCTATGCAGGGTCAGAAGCTCTCGGATTTCATTAAAAAAAAAAATGATTTATGTTCCAAAGATTAACGTCAGTCTTACGACTCGAAACGACATGAGGATGAGTAATTAATGACAGAATTTTCCTTTTTCTGTAAACTATCCCGTTAATATGGAAGCCCGTTTATGCCACCAAATTAAAAAAAAAAAAAAAAAAGTTAATGTGACTTTTTATCTTAAAATTCTGACTTTTTTTCTTAAAATTCTGACTTTTTTTCCTATTGCATGATATAAACTCACAATTGTGAGAAAAAAGTCAGAATAGCGAGTTTGTATTTTGCAATTCTGACTTTCTCGCAAATGCGAGTTTATATCTCGCAACGCTGACTTTTCTCACAATTCAGACGCTTTTTCAGAATTGTTAGATATAAATTCACAATTGTGAGTTATAAAGTCCAATTTTGAGGGGGAAAAAAAGACTGATATGTTCTCAGAATTGCGAGTTTATAAAAAAGTTATTGCGATTTTTTAATCTTACAATTCTGACTGTTTTCTCACAGTTGCATGATACAAACTTGCAATTCTGGCTTTTTCTCTCAGAACTGCATGTTTTTTTTCGTATCTTTGTATCTCGCAATTCTGACTTTTTCTCACAAATGTGAGGTTACATCTCGCAATTCTGAATTTTTTCTCTGAATTGCGAGATATAAACTTACAATTGTGAGTAATAAAGTCCAATTTTGAGGGGAAAAGAGACTGATATGTTCTCAGAATTGCGAGTTTATAAAAAAGTTAGTGATTTTTTTTCTCTTACAATTCTTTTGTAGACTTTTTTCTCAGAATTGCATGAGACAAACTCGCAATTCTGACGTTTTTCTCAGTATTGTGATATATAAATTTGCAATTCTGACTTTTTTCCTCAGAACAGCATGATAAACTAACAATTGCGAGAAAAAGTCAGAATTGTATCTCACAATTCTTATCCTTTTCTCACAATTACGAGTTTACATCTCTCAATTCTAACTTTTTTCTTGCAATTCTGATCTGACTTTTTTTTCCCTCAGAATTGAGATATAAACTCACAATTGCAAATCATAAAGTCCAATTTTGAGGGAAAAAAAGACTATGTTCTCAGAATTGCGAGTTTATCAAAAAAAGTTATTGCGATTTTTTTATCTTACAATTCTGACTTCTTTCTCAGAAAGTGAACTCGCAATTCTGACTTTTTCTCTCAGAACTGCATGTCATAAACTTAGAATTGCGAGTTTTTTCTCACAAACGCGAGTTTGTATCTGACTTTTTCTCACAAATGCGAGGTTATATCTCGCAATTCAGAATTTTTTTTCTCAGAATTGTGAAATATAAACAATTGCGAGTCATAAAGTCCAATTTTGAGGGGGAAAAACCAATTCTGACTTTATTTTTCAGAATTGTATAACTTTATATAAGTTTATATCTCACAATTTTGAGAAAAAAGTCAGAATTGCGAGATAAAACGTTGCAATTACCTTTTTTTTTTTTAAATTCAGTGGCGGAAACAGCCTTCCATACTATAAAGTACTGCTTGCACTGCTAAAAACAGAAGTACCCACACTTATGGATCAACCTCTTATAATTACTTAGTGTTCTGAATCCACTAAGAGTTCGCTTGCACAAACATATATACGTTCTTTCTGCTTTTGCCTAAGGCATGTTTAGCATTTCAGGACTGCAAATATCTACAGGTCAATATATATATAGGAGTTGCAGCCTTACTGAGCATTGATCCAAGATCAATTGGTCACCTTTTGGACATGATGCACAATTCCCTCCACTGATTACACTAAATGGGTGTTTACATTCTATCCACTTATCAAAACACTGATACTTCAATAAACCAACTGAGTGTGTCAGAGATTGATTTTAGGCACTTTATCACACATTACAAGTCATGATCTAAATCATCATCAATGAACTAAAGTGTATTTACATAAAGAAAAATCGCAAGAAGTTAGTATGGTTATGCACCGTGAGAGAGAATGTTCTGGCAATAATTGGCCTCAGCTTTTCTTCTAAGACATTATGGTATAAATAATCTCATGCTAACACTGCAGAGAGCCAACCTCATTGTTCACGGTCAGCAGAACAAGCCAAGGCCGCAGTTTTGTTTCGGTTGCCTATGAAAAGTTATTCGATCACTTAAGTGCAAAGCATAACATCCAAACTTGCCTCGAAGAAGTCTCTGTCGTGACATACACTGAGAGAAAAGTTCAACTATTCTGATATCCATTAGAGTTTTTTCCTTTGTTTTGACATCCGTTTCGAAAGTGGCCCTGAAAGTCGTTTAGAAAGTCATCTTTCCTCTGGCCTCACTCTCAAGAGGGCTCAAATAACAATGGAAGAGCCTATTACAGCCTCGCTGAGATGAAGGAAATTCACTGACCTGAACCTTTAGAGGGGAAAGGCTGTTTGAAGAAGGTCACCACACCATAGACGTTCACCACTGTCTTGGGCTTCAACTTGTTTAGAGAAACATAAGTGTATTTGGCCTTCAAAGAAATAGAGAAATATTGACATTAAAAAAATGTTCAGGCTTCAATCTCAGTTAAGCTCTATCGACAGCATTTGTGACGACCGAAAAACTGAGAAACAATACCTTAGACAGCATTATTTTCTATAGACATTAGAGCTTAAATTGTGTTGAAGCAGGAACGTTCTTTTAACATCAACAAATCCGATGTTTCATGCATGAAAATGAACGTTGAGCTAGTTTTCCTGACTTCTTCTTTTAGTCTAGACTGGAGACATGTAGTGTTGACGCACTTGATCTGGCTCATGCAAATTTAAAAGAAGTTTGCAAATTAAAAAGGACGCTGTACTCAAGCGAAGGAACAACCAATCACACATCCAGACAGAGACGAGTAGACCAAAGCCAGTAGACAGAAGCCAATTTAGATAAAGAATCTCCTTGATCTCTGAGGGATAAACTGCATATGTGGTATTAGGACAAAGTGGGAGAGATCTGTCATTTGACGAAATGCATACAGCACCTCTGAAGTGGAGGGACCGTGGGAGGGGGCGGCCGAGGGACATACCTATCAAACACATCCATATGGAAGCAATTGGAAAAAAAAAATATTAGAGTAAGATATATAGTTTTCAGTAAATGTCAAGAAGGCAACGGTGAGGATTTTAAAATGCAAACAGATGACACTCACGTAGACACAGGCACTGTCGCCATCCATCTCCAGCTGACATGGATGAAGTCTGTCTCTGAGAAAAGATGGAGACTTTTTGATGGTGAAGTCTGTCAATAGGACAACATCCTAAAAATAAATAAATAATTGTTGTAATGCATTTCCTGAAAATGAAATGTACAGAAAATAATTAAATTTATGAATTAAATAAATAAATAAACAATAAATACGATTTTACCTAGATATACAGATGTGGCCTTTAAAAATGCACATTTTAAATGTATTTTTTAAAACATATTTTGTGTAAATGTTCAATAGCCAGTTTGATTAAAAAAGTTGTTTGTTGGTGCAAGGATCCTGTTGGAATTGCTCAGTTTCTTCTTCTCCAAAATGAATCGCATTTTTGAGGGTCTAAATATGCTCAAAAACTCACGAAACTTTGCACACATGCCAAAAGTAGTGAAAATTTACATCTGATATGGGTTTCTGAAGTTGGTGTGGCAAATGGTTCAATAGCGCCACTTGTAAAATAATTCTCCAAAATGAATCGCATGGTTGAGGGCCTAAACACGCTCAAAAACTCACAAAACTTTGCACACATGCCAAAAGTAGTAAAAATTTACATCTGATATGGGTTTCTGAAGTGGGTGTGGCAAATGGCTCAATAGCGCCACTTATAAAATTTCAACGAAGTGCCCCTTGAGCTATGTTTCACATACATGTACGAAATTTGGTAGACACATGTAACCCTGGTAGTCCCCGGTACGAAGTCCGAAACCCAACAGGAAGTCTGTTATTTTGAATTTTCTCAGCAAGTTTTATGCCTTTTTTGCCATTTTCAGGTGTATTTAAACAAACTTCTCCTAGAGATTTAAACAGATCAACACCAAATTTGGACAGTCTAATACAAAGCCCTTTGTGACACAAACACCACTAACAATGACCTTGAGTTGAAAGAACTAACCAATCAAACGGCATCTCGTTTCTTAAAGGAAAACGAGATGCACGACTGAATGAATCACTCCCCGAGACGACTCGTTCTTCCCGACTCACATTAAAGATCCGTTCAAAATGAACGAATCATTCAAGAACGCGCATCCAAGAGCCTGTGCTACACAAGCTTTTGTGCTTAAAAAGTATACAAATTTTAATTTTTCGAAAAAAAAAATGACCGATCATTAGATCGTTATTGCTAGATAAGACCCTTCTTCCTCGGCTGGGATCGTTTAGAGCCTTTTGAAGCTGCATTTAAACTACATTATGGAAGTTCAAAATCGGGGGCACAATTGAAGTCCGTTATGTGAAGAAAAATGCTGAAATGTTTTCCTCAAAAACCATAATTTCTTTACGACTGAAGACAGAAAGACATGAACATCTGGGATGACAAGGAGGTGAGTAAATTATTTGTAAATTGTTGTTCTGGAAGTGGACTTCTCCTTTAACCTTCAGGAACAACTTCAAACTTGTGATTATTTTTAGACTTCAGCATCAGGATAAATTAAGCTGACTTACAGAAAGTATCAAAGGGTGTAATCCTCGCTCACAGATATTTGAAGATTTGACCGATAATGTTTAGCTCCATCATACAGAAGCTGCCAAGTATCATGATAGCTCATCAATTCAAAGCTTTATCTTGCGCAATTGTCTTAAGAATCGCTGTTAACCATGCCAACTGACAGTTTTATAATCCATCTTCCAAAAAAGCTCCAGGCAACGACAAAGCAAAGTAGAGGCTGTTTGTCAAAAAAAGTTGTTTTATACGGTGCACTTCAAAATGGACTTTTTTGTTGCTTTTGTACGATGAAACAACTGCTGCTGCACATGATGACAACAACAATTGTAGATCACCATGTTCGTCCTCCATTTTTGAAAACAGCAAGATTCAGAACCGAAGTTTAGACCATTCCTGGAAATATGAGTGATGACAAGGCACGTTTTTTTTCCCAGTAAGCAACAGATAATTTTGCGGGTGACACAATGGAGGATCCTTGGGGAGTGAACGGGGAGTTTTGACTGAAGGCACGTCTCTCAAGGCCGCTTTTCTCTCTCAAAGCCATTGTCTGTCAGTAGGGAGCTGATCTGAGCTGTGACCATTGTGTTGCCAGAGGAGAAAGGCAGAAAAATACTGGCTATGCAACTGCAGCGCTTTGCACCCTCTCAAACCATCTTCACATAAATGAGGTTACATCAGATGACCTGTTTTCAAAGTCAGTGAATTCAGGCAGAAATATCTGCCGCATAGATATGACAGGGCTTTCATGTAGTTGGATTCTTTATGCTGCCTCTTTGATACTGTTAAAAAC
This sequence comes from Labeo catla, assembly GCA_012976165.1. Lineage (NCBI taxonomy): Eukaryota > Metazoa > Chordata > Actinopteri > Cypriniformes > Cyprinidae > Labeo > Labeo catla. Next base: position 114,306 of record VONZ01000924.1, on the reverse strand, counting down.
TAATCTACTTCTAGAAACAAAAATGTATTGACTTTCTCAACAGTATTTAAGGGAATGCTATTTTATAGTTTTAACTCTAAAGTACCTTTTAAACTGGATATTCAGTTAGAGGACCTGTATGAACCTGTAGCCTTACTTTGTATATTAACTAGACCAGAGGTGCCCAAAACTCAGTCCTGGAGGGTCAGTGTCCTGCAGAGTTTAGCTCCAACTTGCCTCAACACACCTGCCTGAAAGTTTCCAGTATGCCCAGTAGGCGTTTGATTAGCTGGTTCAGGTGTGTCTAATTGGGGTTGGAGCTAAACTCTACAGGACACCGGCCCTCCAGAACCGAGTTTGGGCACCCCTGAACTAGGAGCATGACAAGATTTCAAAACTTTAGAACAACAACATTTTACTGTGGGCAAGGCCACTCAACACAGCATGGTAAAAGAGAAAAAAAAAAGAAAAAGAAAACTGACTAAATGTCTTGTCATGCATCAGTTGTCACAGTTCCCACTTGTTAGGACAAATCTCCTATTAAAATGGAACAGATGTGATTTGCCAAATTGTGGTTAGAAAACAACGTTAAAGTGAATTTTAACCACAAGGGGGCAACTATTAATTATTTTGATATCAGATTAATCTTTTGATTATTGGGATGGGGGTGTTGATAAAGGCCTTCCGAAGTGAACTGATGCATCTGTGTATTAAATATCCATATATAAAACTTTTAATTAACCGTAATCTCTAGCTTCTGCTAACAAGAATCGCAAGAAATAAGTTTTGTTTACAGCAAAGGAAAACCAGTCTCCTCTGGGCTTATACTGAAATCCACCATTATTTTTCTTATTTTTCATGACCAGTGTAGAGCACTTTTTATGATGGATGGATGCACTTTACAGGACTTCACTTGACATTACTATAGTAGTTATTTTGGTGCATATAAATAATTTAAGTGGAAAAACAGCATGGAAACATGCCTTGTTATTTTTAAAACTGACTGCATTTTGCTTCTAGCATTAAATTATTTAATATTAGTGCTGTCAATCAATTAAAAAAAAAAATTAACCAATTAATCACACAGATTTTCTGAAATTAATCGTGATTATTCCTATCTAACATTAAAGTTTTTAAATATACTTTTATATTCTAAATATTCTGTAAAATCCTCAAATTAATGTAAAAGCAACATAAAGACAGTATATTTTTAATTTGTTTAATGGCATCTTTTTTAGGACTGAAGGCCAGTTACATTGATAGTTACGACTGTGTTTTAGTGCCACGTTAAAAAATAAAATAAAAAAAAATCTAAGATTACGAGATTATAGTCAGAATATTTAAAAAAAAAAATTAAATTATGAGAAAAAAACTCAAAATATTACGAGAATAAACTCAAAATATTTTGAGCATAAAGTCAAAATCTTTTGAGAATAAAGTCAAAATTATGAGAATAAAGTCGAAATGTTTCGAGAATAAAGTCTAATATTTTGAGAGTATATTCTATATCTACAAAGTCTCATCTTTCAAAATCTGTCAGTTTTGTAGCAAAATACCAACAATGTGTCTACTACAGCAATGTGCATTTCACGCTCTTTAACGTGGCGTGACAGATCGCTGTATTTGCTTCAGTTCAAGCAGCATGTCAATCATCTTTCCGATTACAATAAAGAGACATTCGTTTCATTAAATTAGACTACTGTTTTTTTTTTTCATGCCTTCTGATGATCCTTCACTTTTATAAAAACTTGAAATAAAGAGAAAACACATTTATAATTTGTATTTTGTGATAAATTGACAGAATTTGAAAGCTGAGCTGTATTATATTAAAAACAACAAAGCACAAAATTATTGTGATTACTGGGTGGCTGCCATGCTACAAATAATGAATGGAAGATGTTAAATATAATTTTTTTTAAATAATTTACTGTATTATACCGTGAATAAAACAGCTTGTGAATGGTCACTTTACGTTATAAACCTCAGAAAAGACAACAATATCACTTATGTTAACGAGCTGGAGTCCACTTCAACCTTTCGGACATTTTGTTGTTTTTAAATAAATAAATGTGAGGAACGAAAGGTTGGACGCCACAGACGTTTTTGCGGAGTAGGTGGTGGAATTTTCACAAACAAAACAGTATAATTTAATGAACTGATTCACATGAATACAGCGATCTGAGACTTTGTTTTATATTAAAAGCACCAAAAGCACAAAGCTTATTGCTATTGGAGGGCTGGCGCACTACAAATGACAAATGCAATCGAAGACATGAAATATTATTTTCAAGCACACTGTCCCCGCGAGTATGACACATGGTATGATTTCTGCTAATAATCACACATATATTTGTGTTGTATCAAAACGGGTTAAATAAGACAGTTACAGCAGTTTTGTTCTTTGATTAACTAACATCACAGCCGCTTATTTTGGCTACTGTTACTTTAAAAGCTGCCGCTGCTGAACATGAACATGCTAAAAATGAATAGCCTGCATAATTTTGACAGCACTGTTTTGATTTTGCTTATCACAGTGATTTTAATGCACTTTTTATTGGGTTGAGCATCACTAGATTTAGTCTGTTGGTCATATGGTGTGGCACTGGTCATATATCAAAATATTTCAGTCAAATTATTATACTGATATTTACTGTATACAGTTATTTTGGTGCATATAAATGGCAATTTTGTGAAAAACAGCATGGAAACATGCCTCATTATTTTTAAAAAAGTTTCACTGGGTTTTGTTCCTTGCAATACAACTTTCAGCTATAATGACTGTTTGGTCAAAATGATGGGGGGAAAAGCACAAGTGAGTTACTATAAAGCAAATACACAAACACTGAGATGAAAACATCAAGATTTGTTTTAGCTCTATCGCCCAGACCTCCTCCTTTATCTTTTTTACAGCCTGGAGCCTTGAAAAATATGTACATCTACATATATTTCCCCAATACTCATATGAATATTTGAAGGTTTTATAGAAGCCTACCCCTTGTCTGGCAGACTGGGAGAAGTCCTTGGCCAATGTGCCAAAGAAAATGACGTTGATTGATGTATGTTCAGCGGCTCTCTGAAGGGGGTCCTCCTCTGAGAAAGAGAGAAAGAAAACAGCAAGGACAGAGTGAGACGGGCTACAGCTTTCATTTCAAGATTCAAAATCTGCAGGGTTGAGAGCTAAAAATCACAGACACGAGTGGGTCTGAAGCATGCTTTGAACAAGCCTCTCCAGGCAATCAAATTGGCCCCATATCGTGCCTCTTTTCTCCACATAAATCACAGCACCACATTCAGTGGTGGTATATTAGTTAACATTTTAATGGAGAAAATCCATGGCAGATTTTTCCATACAAATCTTTTCAAATCCAAAGCGGCAGAGCTGCTTTAAACAGGTGTGAATGCCGGACAGATTGAGTGTCGCTGCTGACAAAACAGATCAGGTTGATACGTGGCAGGTTTGCTCATGATCTTTGTCTTTGGATTTAAATTCAAATGGGAAAACTCACCTCTGATCTCTGCTCTAAGCATTTCGACGCCATCTTTCTGTGCGCAGGATATCACGGGACCTTTGTGAACCACTTTAGCCTATCCAGAGGAAAGAACACACATAAGCACTTTAAAGACTGAATAGCTGTATTACGAAGCATTAAGCCACTTCCTCACCATATAAGCTTAAGAAATTCTAAATTTGTAAATTGATTTAATATCCCAAAATTTAAGCTACTACATAAAAATGAAAGATCTGTGAGGCTTTGGTAAGTTTTGTCGAAAATATGATGTACTTCATGTAGTTGCACACGTCAAAACTGGCAGATCATCAACATTAGACTATAACTACAGGCAATCCAATAATTGGTTTAACCATTTTATTTTTTTTTTTTTTACTGAGTAACAGCTGTCAGTTTTATGGCACCATTTGGTGGGTTTCTAAGAAATATAACCCAAAAGCTATGTTTTTTCTTTTCTTTCTTTTTACTTATTAAACATCAACATATGACATATGTGCAGCCTAACATTTAGACAGTGCCCAAAACCAATTAAACATTTGTAGTTAGATTTTATATTAATTATATTATAAAATTTAGATTTCAATACCACATAAAAAATTACTAGTATTATTAAAATATTCACAATAATAATAATAATAATAATAATAATAAATGTAATAACTGTGTATATTAATTTTAAATGTAATATATGTTTAATAAATCTGTGACCATTCGGATCTTGGCACTTACTATTATTATTATTATTATTGATAATAATAATAATAATAATAATAAATGTAATAACTGTGTATATTAATTTTAAATGTAATATATGTTTA